>WIGN01000089.1:5590-130443 GCA_014235955.1 Colletotrichum sojae | reverse complement strand
CGGCGTGCTATCCAACCGCAACAGCCCCGAGCAGCTCATCGTGGCCTCCAACGACGTCGCGGCGTCCACGGCCCAGCTCGTCGCCGCCAGCAGAGTCAAGGCGGGCTTCATGTCCAAGAGCCAGGAGAACCTCGAGCAGGCCAGCAAGGCCGTCGGCGCCGCCTGCAGGGCGCTCGTGCGACAGGTGCAGAGCATCATCAAGGACCGCAACGAGGAGGAGGAGGCGGTTGACTACTCCAAGCTCGGGGCCCACGAGTTCAAGGTCCGGGAGATGGAGCAGCAGGTACGTGATTGCACCAAGCCGTCGGCATTTTGGCGGCAGATGTCTCGGGAGATGGACGTGATACTGACGGCTACTTTTAGGTCGAGATTCTGCAGCTCGAGAATGCCCTCTCGGCCGCGAGACACAGGCTAGGAGAGATGCGCAAGATCTCATACCAGGAGGAGTAGGATTAGCGGCGGCGGCGAGCGTGTAGACAGCGATATCGAGCGCAAGACAAGCGCAGAGCGAAACACGGGGACCCGGCGACCTCGCCGACTCTCCCCAAGGCATTCTCTTGCGGGACGTGTGCAGATTTGCGCGGAAGCGGGACCTTTGTGCGTCTTTGGTAGTTGTTCGTTCACTTGCAACCTCTTTTTTTTACATTTCTCCTGCGACAAGCCATTACTTTGGACGGAAAGTCAAGTACCACTCGGATGTAGCTTTTATTGACATTATACTTTGGTTGCCCGCTCGTGAGCCCGGTCATTGCTCGTATTGTGTATTTCTATTACGAGGTGCCCTTTCTTCATGTCCCCCCATCGGCCGCGAATGGACGGTTCGTGTCCGGGATCCGAAAGTGTTGTCGATAATCGGAATACCTACGGGTAGAGTGACCGCGACTCCTTCGTGATCGGCGCCTCAGCCAGACGTTATGCCGAGGCCACCTACGAGGACAGCGGACAAGGCCTGAAGGGCGTTGGTCCTCAACATAGTCAGTCTATCATGTCTCATCAACCCTGGAGATCAGCTGGGAGACACCGTATCGGATCCCTCGCGGTTCCCTTCGGCCGTGGCTCCAACAGGCCCGGTGTAACGGGAGGGCGTCGGCACCAGCAAGGTCTCCGTATCCATGATACGAGGGAATTTTCCGCGCCGCTCGTGGCACTCACCTTCGCCGTGGACCACACACGGATCGCACATCTCTATAGCGGTTCGTCCCAAGCGAGAATTTGGAACTTCAGCAACGGTTAAAAGACCGGAACTCTTCCCCCGGGGGGCTGGTGAATGTCGGGCGCGGGACAGGAGCTATGTTTCCGTCTCCCCGCTCGACCAAATGGGTCTTACAAAATCTGTCACAGTCTTTGACGCTTTCCGCTGGATTTTGTCAGAGCTGGTGGTGTTAGGGGGAGCACAGGAGATGGAAACACGCGCTCTCTCCAAGATACCTGACTTAGGTTTGGATTATTGAAGTATCCTCAAAAAATATGTTCTCTTTTGAAAAGGTAGACCCTCTCGGATCCTCTCGACATCACCAAGTCCTCCTATTGCAAATCCTCATCTGTTTCTTTCTCGATGTGGTCATCCTGGTGTCAGTTCTTGTCACTTAGTGGCTGGCAGCTGTGGCGCAGTCAACCTCTGGCTCCAATCGGTTTCCCAACGCGCTGCCACTGACTGCCTCAAACTCCGTTCCCACAGCTCTACGGTCAATGAAAGGAAATAACATGGATAATTCTTTGTTGCCGGACTCTTCAAGTCTCCAAGCGCTATCGCCAGATTTAGATGGCCGAGAAGCCGGAGACAGGTCCTCTGCTCCACGAGCCCACCCGCAGATATCCGTCATTTCGAAGTGAAAGAAGCCTCCAGATCTCAGTATAATGAGCACTAGCGTGTTCCCAGATTGCCGCGACCCTGGTCCGCACAAGAAGATCTGAGCCGGGGGGCGGGCTCAGGTGACTGTAGCAAACCAGCACCTGCGTAACCAGCGTGGGTACTTTTTCCGACGCCAAGAGTACCGTTGAGAAGGCTGGTACTCTACGATGGCCATATTGCTACAACGCCGTTGCGATCTAAGGGGCCTCATCGTCAGTAGCGGTGGCGCGTGCGGTTGTCAGGCGACTGGTGCGGAACGGAAAACCCCTCCGTCACCAAGGAAGCGGCGGCTTTTCAGAGGATGCTGACCCCGATGGTCCGCAGGACCGCTGACGGCGGTGGAGAGTGATCGACTACCAGGTTTGCGGTGAAGAAAGAATACTCTCCGGCCTGACGCAAGTCTGTCTCCATCCCCTCCCTGCTAGCAAGGTGTACGCTTCCGATACGCCAAGATTGACTGAGACGGCTGTGATGACAAGAGGGCCGTTTGCCTTGCGTTTTTGACACGGCCTACAGGCAGCCCACTCGTTTCCTCCCCTCTAAACCTGGTCTGGCTGTTCTATGGGGACGCCGATCATCCCTGACGGGCAGGATATTTGGAATTCGGTCCCGAAGTTTGATCCCGTTGATGAGAGACACAGGGTAGAGAGCAGGGATGGTGCGTGTTGCAGGACGAGGAAGGGAATATGTGACCAACAGAGGCTGCAAGCAACTTGATCCGAAGCTAGTGTCAACCAAAGTATGCGGCGTAGCTGAGAGTGGTACTTTCCAGGGTTTGATCGATGGTAATGGCCGTTTAGCTGGTGGTCCCCGAGCGGCTCATGTTGTCGCCGACCCGTACCAGATTCGATCTCCTCGAACAAACAAATTGCTGTACCACCATTCGTAAACAGGCCACTGCTGCTCGGGCTCCGTATAACTTCCCAATTAACCATTTGCGCTTGTTCATCGTCCTCGACCGCCAGATAGCACCTTGGCCCTCGCCCATCGAGCAGGCTCACTGGTGATACAGAAGCAGATCATCATTGGCCCTCCAAAACGCGACTGACGCTTAGTCGCCTGTTAACGAGCACTCTGGTGGCATGCGCCCACTGATTTGTGTTATGCCTCTCAGCCGGCTTGTAACATCTGCTGCCGTTACGTCGCTTGTCGCCTATCAAGGCAGCTCAGACCCACACCACTCGTCCTGGATCGATCACATTGAACTGCAAGAACGTTTTGCGCCGCACGGGACCTTGTGGGTGTAGACCTATCTCGTCTCCTGCAGCAAGAGGATCGGTGCTTCGGATCGACACCCTCGCCCAGTGATTCTGATCTCTTGCTGGCCACGTATCGCGACGGCTATGATTTCCCAGCATGCTCGTATCGAGAAACCCTTCAGAGATGGAGAGCTTGAAGCCACAAGTATTCGGGGAATGCAACCTCTGGCTCGTGATGCAAACTAGGTAGCGTGTTGTTGAGATGGTGGAATTTGTCGATGACCGCCAATGAGTCAAGAAGTCGGAGCCTTCAAAATTTGGTGGGTAGTTCAGGCTCGACGCCCCTGGCCGCCCGGGAAAGTTCGAGACGGTGAGGAGTGGTTTGAATGTTATTCGCTGAGGTTACGCTGCTGTCGTATTCATCCCTCCCTTGCGGCTTCTAGACGTTCTCCCTGGGTTACCATAGCAGGCTTGCACGGAGCCTTCCGATCCGGATGATCCTGGCCAATGCGGTAAATGACGGCAGTTCCAAATAATGACTACAGGTTGATTTGGGCGCCCCAATGTGATGCCTAGATGGGTTGCTGCTACTGCGTTGCCAACGTGGGAGGCAGATGAACCAAACCAGGTTGAGTACATGGCATGGGTTATTTGGTCGGTGGTGGTGAGTGTTTTCCATGTGCTTGGCCGACGAGGACCACCAAGGAGGCCCACGATGGGCCGACAAGATCAAAAATAAACTGCCAGGTGCCGTGGTGATCACAAGGGAGACCACAAGGGAGACACGTTGCCAGAGCCTGGCCTCGTTTCGGTGCGGCAGCTGTAGCTGCAGCGTGGTGTCGCAAGTTGGGGAAGGTGGAGATCAAGAGTCACGCCGCACGGTAATAGGTGTACTATGCAGTCTTCGCCGATGGGAGATGCGGCGGGGGAGCAGAGCAGGCTGCTCGGCTGACGATGCCGCGTCCGTTGCCGCGCTTGAAGACAATTTTTGGAGAACAGGCCGAGGGAAGATTGTCACAACCCCTCCTAAGGGCCAAGAGTTGACAGGTCAGGGGGCCTTGCCATGTCATGCCCAGAGACCTAAGGTAGTGTAGGACGTGGAGGGACGGCAGCGGTGCCATGAATAGTACCGTGTACCTACCTACCTACGGAGGTAGTAGAGAACACTATTACTAGTAAGCGCCCAAAGTTCTGGTGTATCCGTACATAGGAGTCGTTACCCCACCCGTTGGCTAGGGTTGCGGTCAAGGAAGGTTCGGATGCCTCAACTTCCGATGTTGGTGGCTTGCATAGAAACGTTCGACCCAGCCAACGGCACATCGCCGTTAAGTGGGCCGTCTTTGCCCTTGCTGGCATCCCTGGCGTGGGGAGAGTGAGGTGTGCCCCTTAGCACCAGGGGTGCGAAGGCCAGGCTTTGATCTGTTTGCTTGCGGTGCGATGGTATTGGTGGCTTTTCAACTTTCGGTCAGCTTCTCCTGCATAAATTTGGGGGCTGCCCAAGCACACCAAATGCACAAGCTGTGCCGATACGAGCGGCGCAGCTGTGTGCTGGATAGGCTGTTAGGCGTCGTAGAGGAGGAGGCAACTTTGTTTCTGGGGAGGTTGTGCTTTTTTCCCATTTGGGTGCCATTTCCTAGGAGACGAGACATTACAGTAGCATGTTGGGGAAAGAACACACCAGAAGGCAGGTTCCTGTGGGGTCCTCGGTTGATCCGCGAGATGTTGCACCCAGTAGGTGCCAAGCGGGAGGGACAGGTGGGGCTCTTGCAGGGATATTTCTGCCGCTAAGCGCACTGAGGCTGAACTAGTTCGGCTTAGTCTAGATGCTAATCTCGACTTCCCATTGACTTCACCGCGACAACTCCATGGTTGGATGCCAATCCGTTTGCTCGTCTTGCATGCCTGAGGGCCAATGATTTTTCCGCTCCTCCGCCAGAGACTGGCATCCCACTCTTTTGGGTTGTTTGTCAACCTCACATGGCTCTATAATCCCTGGTTCGTCACAGCACACCTTGATTGGACTGGACCAGGTGTGACTTGGATAAGCGGAGCATCTGTCGTTTCTTCCCTGCCGAAATTCTCTCTGTCGTTTCCCCAGTGTATCTTAGTCAAAACAATGCCCAGAAACCCCCGATACGCCTGCTGATGACAAATGATGAACATTTGAAAGGTGATCAGAAATTCCCACTGGCTCCAAATCTCAAAAATGCCATGCCAACATTCTCGTAAATCTTCAGAACATCGCTGGACCAGCAGCTTGTCCCCTCTTGTCCTTGAATTAAACGGAAGAAATAAGAAGAAAAGCCCCTAAACAGGTTTATAACCAAACCAAGCCGAAGGCACGAGCCCGTAGTTCATCTTTGGTTTGCCCCAATCTACACGCATGCCTGGACCACAAACCCGTGAAACAAAACCCCCTTAACCCCTGGCGTGATGCGAGATTAAAAAAATTTAAAGACGAAAGCAAGTGAAGCAAACAATGCGCGAGATCTATTTTGGTGCCTTGACAGTATTTTCGCCTCCGTGCGCATCGTCGTCGTCGGTTTGGGTGCGCCTCAATCCACTTGCATCGGGACAGGTGTCATCGTCTTGCTCGAAAAGCCCGTCCAGAACGTAATCATCTAGTTGCGTCATCATCGCAGGAGAGAACTTCATGTTGAATAAGTCGTTTGATGGAATTGCGAGTCCATGAAGGTCGGTAGCGACGTCCTGAGGCGAAAGTGTCCCCAGACCATGCATGTCGCCGAGTGCTGGGTTTTGACGAAATGAGTCGTTGCCGGGCTTACTGACGAAAGAGGCGCTGGCCATGGACGAGTCTTGTTGGGAAGAGTAGTCGGTTACGATGCTCTCCCCTGAGAAACTGACGAAATTCCCGCCATGAGTCTGGGCTGCAGAAATTCTTGCGTCTTTGTCCGGAGGGAATGCACGCGTATCGACGTTTGCCGCTGCAGAGTACGGTGGTGGGCTGGCAAAAAAAGCCGGTTCGGCGTTGGAATCGAAGTTGTATTTCCTGTCCGGGTCGGAATGGTGCTGTTCGGCGGCCGGGGCAGCCAGCGGCACTTGTTGATAATGATTCCCGCGCCCAGATGACAGCCCACGGCCGCGATTCTGAGGATTCTGGCCAATTGCATGAACAGCCCCCAGGTGATCTGTGTCACCTCGGCTTTGGTATGCTATTCTGTGTAAGTGACGAACCCTAACTCGGGAGGCTCCAGCGTTCGGCTTACCGGCGGCGAACTGGTAGACGGTACAGTGCTGAAAGATTTCTTCCTCGTTGGTCACCGCCGACACGTTGACTGGAGGCATCGGTGCAGGCACCAGCTGGCCCTGAGGATCTGGCACGTAGTAGGCAGCCTGGAACTGGTGACGGCGAGGTAGTTCCGAAAGTACCCAGTCGCCCTCCGGGTAATTGCGAGAAAGGGTAAAGAGGTCGAGATCATGTCGCGGCAAGACCTGATTCATTCCTTGGGTTCTCAGTACACCATGGGCCTCCACCTGCGCAGCGTTATCGTCCCGAGACATCGCGGAACGTGAAGTTGAAGAAGCCGTCGAGTCGACACCAGAGGAGGATCAAGTCAAAAAGTATCGGGTAAGTCGAAGTCGGTATGTAGATCTGGACGTAGATCTGGACGAATATGGCGGGTGTGGAGGCTTAGAGTGGAAATGGAATGAAGAAAAATATTTGTTCGAAGAATACTGTCCCGATATGGGCTGTGGGATATTTTGAGATGCGGGTGGAGGGAGAGAGGAAGAAAGACAACGGAATTGAAGTAGCCGAGGATCAAAGCTTTTCGACCGCATGCATCGGCCGTGATGACATGCTGAAATAATTTTGGAGCAGATCTTTATCTTTCTTTTTGGTCCCCCTCTCTCTTCTGCATTTGTAATACGGTTTGCTTTTCTCCAAAAAAAGACATTAATACTACTGGCGGCAGGCAAATACGTCTTTTCTTCAGGGTGTGGCCTTTCTGAGCTTAGTAAGTTTGGGTGCAGAACAGGTGCGATGCAGTTCTGGGAGAAAGTAGGTAGACGGGACAAATCGTCGTGGACAGGACATGTAGATGCGATTAATCGTCGAGGATCTGAAAAGTTCGTAAAATAGCTCGTGTGAAGCTGTGATACGCTAGTTTACGAAAGCGTTGAAATGCAGGAACAGCCATCGAGAAGCTAGCGCGATGTATTCATTGATCGGGATCCTAGAATCCTACCTGTCTGGGATGCGATAGAAAGCGAGCCATCCCACGCGCGTCAAATTCTTGGGTAGGTAGGTAGGTAGGTAGGTAGGTAGGTGTCTTGGCGTGCTTTCCTCCATTCTATTGCACAGGCCAACCTGCAAACCTCGCACTTTCCCGTAATGTCGCTTTGCACCGTTACTTCCAAATACTTCCCTGCCTTGCCTTCCTTTCCCGTCATAAGGTAGGGTACCTCAATCTGCCCTGTCAGGCTCTACCCGGAATTGATACCTCCTCCAGACCTACTTGGGCATCTCAACATGAGGTCTAGGTAGGAAACATGCACCTATATCAGAGATGCATGGCATATATCATGGATGGTGGTGGCCGACAGGTGTGGCAGGTCCTTCTGGTTGTTCTAGCTTGGTGAGCACAGCCCTCAAAGCGCGCTGCACACCCGGGAAGGGGTATCCCGTCGTTGCCAAATGATGGCTGCTAGCCAGATACCAGACGGACTCATCATTTCTCGCGGCCATCAGTGGCCACTCAATCCGTCCAAATATGTGTCTTTTGAAGCAACGGGGAACGTAGCGTATGATGGATTGCCATGAGATCCGTCTTCTTCCAGAGATCTACTACACCAGCCCATGCGGTGCCTGATATTCTCGCTTCTGCTGCTGCTGTACGACCCCTTTGATCGGCAGTAGACGAGGAGTAGCGCGGCTGGCCTTTGCCATTACCGCGCCATGCTCGGGTAAGTTCAAGGCAGGGAGAGGGAGGAGCAGCCCTGCGGACTGGAAGCCAAGCCTACGGCAGCGAGAGCATATGCAGCTAGCTGCCAGTACCGGCGGCTGACCGCGAGACCGATCCCGCAAAGAGCCGTAAGCGGCCGTTGAAGCCTCGAGTGACAGCTGGTGGCTTGCTTCGTAGGCTTTCTTCTTTTGGGTAAGCCGAACGAAGGTAGTACCTGCATCTTCGGGCCGTGAGCCAGCAGCACCAACTACCTAAGGAAGGCACTAGGTACAAGGGCAGATGCCCAGGTGGCCAGGAGCTGCCTCCGGGCACCCAAATGGTTGCTAGGAGGTAGGTAGGTACGAACCTGGAGGTTGACAAACTTGGAGAGTGCAAGGTTGTACTCTCGCTACGGTCAAGGGTGGAAGAGTGGTGCCCCTGGTCCGCGGCCCAGAACAGTACCTCTATGGATGTAGGTATGTACAAACAGGTCGAGGGCAGAACGCAGCCTGCCTGCCTGCCCACCAAGCACCAACGCCAACCACCAACCAGCAGCAGTTAATGTATCCCGCCGCTAACCCATGTACCGAAGGGGTCTAGACGACCCCGTGAACAGGCCATGACAAGCTGCCACGACCCCTGCAGCTCTGCCCCGTTCACTCAGTGTTGTGCAATCGGTCCACAAAAAGTGGGCCTTCATGTCGAACGGTCCCAAGGCAGAAGAAGATGAGGGGTGGCGTTGGCGTTCTCCCCAAATTTAGAGCTCCCCACGAGCCATGGTCCATGCCATACTAGATGCGACGACGTGAATGTTGCCTCTTACACCCCTCAAATTTCTCTACCAACGTCTGTCGGGCCACTCTGATCCTCTCGTCGCATATATCTGCCTCGACGAATCCACTTTCCTCCTTTCAAGGCTCAAATTCGACTCGATCAACATCTGCTTTGCACAAGGTTATCGATCTGTCTTCGTAACAACGATCCGAGATACGCTCGCGCCCAAACACCCCGCATCTCGATTTACACCCCCACGATCTTACGCCATGGCGTTCCCCGACTTCAATCCCGGGCAAATCATTGCTGGCTACGTGGACCCCTCGAGACTGCACCCAGAGGTTCTTCGCATGGCAACAGAGACGTTGGAGCTCCATCTCAACAGTTTTCAGTCCGTCATTGCCGTCTCCAGCAAGGACTACGTCTCCTTTGGATCAGATGGCCAGGCCTTCATGGCATTCTACATGGGGTTCGTCTGATCCAACTTTCAAGGACATATACGTCGATGATTGAGCTGAGCCATGCTGACTATCATCACAGGCGTGTTCTGAACAAGCCTGTCATGTGGGCGAAGGACGGCATGCGCACCAACACCGACAGATGGGTACTCGGCCCCTGCGTAGAGTTCATCTCTGGCCCTCATATGATTGTGTCGGTGAATGGCATCGCCATCATTGTGCAGAGACCTCCGCGTCATTTCCTCGAAGAATCTTCCGGGTCCGATGCTGGAACCCAGTACACGGAGAGCCCAGAGCCGCAGTGCAAGGTCAAGGTCCCGCGACCCCCGAATGCCTACATTCTCTACCGGAAAGATCACTGCGCCAAGTTGAAGAAACTCAACCCGCGGATCTCCAACAACGATATATGTGAGTATACGGACTATCCATCCCATCTATCAACTCGGTATCTGACTTAATTCAGCTTGCGTCTTGGGCAAGGCTTGGAACAACGAGTCGCACGAGGTCCGCCAGAGATACACGGAGCTCGCCAGATTGCACAAGGAACGACTTCTGATGCTGCACCCAAACTACCGCTACACTCCACGGAAGCCTTCAGAGAAACGCCGCCGGAGAGGCAGCGACAAGCTGAAGAAGTCAAGCCCGGTGCCTGCCAAGCTCCTGACGTAGGCATGCTGGAGCATAGGCGCACAAGAACCGCGACAAATATGCAAAGACTTTGGGGATACTCCAAGCGATACCACAACTTCCAAGTTGGACTTTCACCAGCGGCTTCGGGGCATGTGTTCTCCGATAACAGCTTCCCCGGGACCCTACCACTCACTCCACGGCCGACAATTATGAACTATCAGCCTACCGGCCCTTCAAAGCTCGCTCCCGTACCTTGACGATGAGATGCCCGCGCCGAGCAGGAGTTTTGCAGCGCAGTCTGGCTCCGTGGAGGAGTTGTACGGGAGCCGTGACCTATCTACGACGCCGCTCCCCATTTTAGGGGCTGCAAAACGAACTTACACCGCCGGAAACCACCGCAGAGAGGTTTCTGCGGCAAATTTGGCGGGCATCACCAGCTGCTTCCAGGCAGTTTGGTATCGACTCCCGATGGACGGGCAGCTCGCCTGAACGCTGACACTTTCTGATATAATGTGTTCATGACGAACACGTTTCATGTAAACGGAGCATTTTGATTCATGTATCATGTATTTTACCGACAGTGGCGTACTGCATATAGCCAGCTTAAGTTGTAATTATAATTCATGAGCGAGGAACAACTCGTCATCCATTGAGCAACGCCTGATCATCGACGTTCCACAGCCGCGAGAGTGATACAAACGCCGTCTATCATCCACGAAGAAATGGTGGCCACTCCGAGGACGGCCCTGGAATCTCTTCCTTAGGGCTGAGGTTTGCCCATCGAGTTCCCATCGAGCGCCTCGGGTGGCGAATCCATCGTGTGAGACGAGCCAGGACGGGGGGTCTCAAGCTTGGTCTTTCTTCCAGTCGCTGCTCCAGATGAACGTACCGCATCTCCACTCCGTCCCGCGCTCCTTCTCGCCAGACTGGGCCAGCGGCCGGGCACAGATGTAGAAAGATCGCCCTGAATAGAAACATCACCATCAGCCATCGCCCAATGAAGGGATGCGATTTACCGAGGGTCAAGCCGATCGGGGTGCATACGAGGGAGGGGCCGGGATGGAACTTACCACAATTGACACCGGGCTTCTTCGTCGTGAAGCTGATGCAGGGCTCGCCGTGCTCGCACTTGGGCACGACCCTCTTGCCCAGGTTGAATTTGGACCAAGACTCCTTGGCCGCGATGGGATCAAAGACCCTTTCAGAGGTTTCAGCAGCCGAGGGCGGCAGGGATGACGCCGGTGGTTTGCTGCCGCCGGCGAAGGAGGAGTCCAGCGACTCGGCAAGGGCCCCTGCCGGGCCCTGCTCCGGTACCGTCGAGGCGGGTCGGTTTGGGCCTGCACGGTCGCTCCCCGGGACGGGTGACTGGGCGACGGGGTCACTGTTGCTGTAATTAGAAGCAGCTGTCTTGACGTCCGCGGCAGCGGGGCCAGTCGGCTTCGGTGCCGATGGTTGCTGCTGCTTCTGTTTGAAGAAGCCCATGAGCGTGCTCTGGGCCAGGCCGCCGTTGGCCTTTGTCGAGTCGGGCTCGCTGGTCTTTGTCCTCTTCAGGGTCCGCTTGGTGGAGGCGCTCGCTTCCGCCTGCCTCTTCGCGGGGGCGTTTGTTTGCGACGAGACAACGTTACCACCGCTGGCGGCGGCGGCAGCAGACCCACCGGTCCTGGACTGCGTCGACGCCTGGGAGGCGGATGGCTCGTCCGTTGTTTGCGAGGGGGCGGGTTCTCCCTTTTCATCTTGCATCGGCTGATCTTCAGGGGTGGCCGCCACGGGGCTTGGTGCGGCCTTTGGGGCGGCCTTTTTCATGAACATGTCGCGGATGCTTCGTCTTCGGTCGAACTCGGGTATGAGCTTGGCGGACAGGGGGAGGAGGTCTTTCGCGGACCATTCCCTGAGGCGCTTGCCATCTTGGAACATGTCGCTGGGGTTCATCAGGGCGAGGACGGAAGTCTCTGTCCCGTCGACCCGGACGGTGTCGCCAATGGTGGCGAATACGGGGCAGTGGTCGGAGCCCATCAGACCCTCCTGGATGTTGGAACCCGTGAACCAGTCCTTTATCCCCGATGAGCACAGGATGTAGTCAATCCGACTGCCGTTGTTCGCCGGCCGCGTGTTCCTCTTCGTATCCCAGCACGTGAACATGCCCTGCCGCTTGGGGTGAAATATGCGTGTCAGATCGTGAAGAACAGGGTTCTCCCTCCCCTCGTCCCTCTCGCCAGAGACCTGCCCGTCGAACACGAGCTGGTTGAACAGTCGCCTCGACGGCATCTGCATCCAATCCTCGACCGACATGCCCTCCTTCCGAAGGTGCTCCTTGATGTTGCAGGTGTCGAGCTCATCGCGGATGACGTTCAAGTCCCCGGTCAGGATGACCTGCTTCCCCTCCGCCACGAGGTTCCGCACCCGCGCGTCCAGGGCGTTGAGGTACCCCAGCCGGAAATCGTCCCGGGATGAGTCGCGGGTGGCGGGGCTATAGGTGCCGATGATGACGAAGCCGAGGAATTCCAGAATGACACAGCGGCCCTCCGAGTCGAGGGTCGCCTCGTCGACTTCGCCCGTGAGCTGGCCCGCGCGGGGGTAGCCGCCGATCTGCTGGTCAGCGGGCAGGTCGCGGAAGGACGTGGTGGAGTTGGGCGCGGGCAGGATGCCGGTTATGCCCTCCTCTGCGCGTATGGGACAACACGTTGCGTTGCGGGTGTAGATCGCCACTCCGGAGTATCCTAGAATTTGTTAGGGATTGGCATGTGGGCGCAGTCACTAAGGGAGAGATACCCTTCTTATGTTTTGGGAGGCTGAAGAAGACGTCCCAGCCTGGTACGAGAACCATATCATCGCCGAGGTCTTTGCGCTGGATCTTCGTTTCTTGCATCACGACAATGTCGGCCTCCAAAATATCGAACATGGCCTTGGGGGCGCGGTCAGTATTCCGGAGTCTCAATGTGTGAGAGACGACCGACCTGAAATGTTCGCTTTTCCCTCCATGGTTGATACCCGAATGGGTTCCTGGTAAGCAGTCAGACCTAATATGTTGGAACAGGACAGTAACGAAGCTTGGCTGCGGACCTGATGCCGTTCACTGAAGGTGAGTTAGATTCATTCGACACGTTGAGCAAGACACCCCTCACTGACCATTCCATGTCACAATGCGTAGCCCCATTTTGGGCAAATAAAGCGGCGGTTTTCGGGACGAAATTCAGAAGCAAAAAAGACCGAATGGGAATTTACAAACGCCACCGTCACGTGGCGCCCGATTCCCATGCCAAAAGTAGTTGAATGACGTAGATGAAGGCAGCGACGCATGGGTGAACAGAAGTGAAACGAATAGTACTGTGGCAGTTACTGCGAAAGAGACGGCATTTTTTTGATCACAGAAGCCAGCAGACTGAGGGGGGCTGGAGGAAGAAAGTTCCCCTTGGTTATCTGAGGTCGCCGCCTTGGAGGCCGACACGTCCGAGGGACCGCGCCGGAGCTGCTATCGCGAAGGTTGGTGAACACGACCCTGAGACGGTATCACGTGCTGCATCACATGACTCAATTGCAATTGTTGCCAAATGCTCTCATTACGTAGACAATTCTGTAGCTGCTGAGAATAAAACATTTCTAGTTTGCCTGCAACCAACTGAAAATGAAAATTCGCATACGCTTTTGTTACAGCTTCGTCCTTTCTAATGTTAGGTTCCCTGGAAACCAGCGGATGCGTTCCTACTTTCTCCGCAAATGACCTGACATCATTTAGTCATCCATCGTCCCCACCAAGAAACACTAAGGGCCCTTTCTGCGGCAGCCTGGATTGTGAGGCCGCAATCTCGCCGTGACGTTCCTGCTAGCCGAGCTCCTACCTTAGCAAAATGACCTGATCCCCGGAACCAGTCTACTTCACCACTCCGGCCCGCCGACCGACGAACGAGAAACCGAAAAACCCTCTCCCCTCCACCACTCCCGAAGTCAACAGACTCTCGACGAACAATCCACAATGCAGCGCCAGCTCTTCGCCGCCGCCGCGCGCGCCGCCCGTGCCCCGGCCACCCGCTCCACCGTCCAGCGCCGCTTCGCCAGCAGCACCGACAACGCTTTCATCAGGGAGCGTGAGGCTGCCAAGCACCACGCCGCCGGCACCACTGGTTCGTCTCTCCTCCGGCACCAAGCGGAAGGGTCCCAATTGACATGATTGGGAACCTCTCTCGTTCGAATTATGTGTTTGGGGGACATATCACTGACCCAATTGAGCAGAGCTCTGGCGCAAGATCTCCATCTAGTATGCCTCCTCCACACCCCGATGCCCAATTGAACCCCCCACACAACCCGGTCGAGTGAACCCATCACCTCGAGATACCCTTTCGCGTCGACGGATCGTAAGACCAACATGTTCGGTGCACATCGAGGAAGAGGAGGAGGATTGTCGGCGGATCACGACGACGACGCGGGATTTACGATCGGGAATTGAGGGAAATTTTCTATGAGAGGCCAGGAAGACTGACAGTCCCCCCAACAGCGCCTGCATCCCCGCCCTCGCCCTGGCTAGCGCCAACGCCTACGTTCTCTGGAACGAGCACTGGGAGCACTGGGAGCACCTCCCCCCTCTGGAGGAGCGCACCGAGTACCCCTACCAGAACATCCGCACCAAGAACTACCAGTGGGGCAACGGTGACAAGACCCTGTTGTACGTATCATCGCAGGCTTCCCGCTGGAAGAGCTCTGTTCCTCCGTGGAGGGGAACCTTTTGGCTAACCGACCAACAGCTGGAACGACAGCGTCAACTACCACAACAAGGACAAGGCCTAAATTGCTCGACTTGGCCATGATGCGTGGTGCATTGGGGATGGAGCGATCCATAGACTTGGGATACGCTTGTTGAGGAGTAGACTATCCTGTACATTTTCCCTATGTCACAGCAGACGAAGAGAGATGCCGCCTTTTTAAAAAAAACTCCCGTCCCTACTCCTGCGCCGTTTCCGTAGTGGTTAACCCTGCTATCTCAACTCCTCGTTCTATGAGTATCATATTGAAAGCGCGGCCGCGCTCTTTCGCAAAGCTACATAAGCGGCCGCGTAGTCCGCTGCGAGGACCTTATCCCCGGCGACCTTCATGATGGTGGCCTTTTTGGCCATCATCTCACACTGCCGTGTGATGTCCTCGATACTAGAGAAATAATCAAACGCCTTTTGGATGGCGCTCGCTGCCCTGGTCAGGTACTCTCTCCGTTTGGCCGACTGCGGCGACATCTTGCCAGCCATGCCCATGTTGGCGTCCGCGAGGAAGGAATACAGTTGCCCGCTCAAGGCAGCCGAGTCGCATTCCAGACTGCGTGGCAGGATGGCGGTCAGTAGTTGAGCCGAGGCCTCGAACTCTCCCAAAGATGTCAGGATATTGGCAATGGCCCCGGTAGCCTGCCACAGGCAGGACACTAATCTCGCCCGCCACGCCATGCTGGCAGCTCGCATTGCGATAGTGAAGCCTCGCTGCGGACGCCCGCATTTGTCATACAGGTGAACCTTGATCAACATCAGTCTCACGCGAAGAGAAACGTCTCTCTTGTCATCCCGAAGCGAAGCCAGCATGTCCTCCACTTTGTTGAAGGCCTCCTGCAGGTTGCCTCGTCGGGTAAGGCAATCGATATGCAGGAAGTCGACGACGAAGGCCATGTCTGGCTCGAGGTCGTCTTTCTTTGACTGGAGGAGCTGGGAAAGGAGTTGCTCTGCACCGTCCAGGTTGTTGTGATGTAAGTCCCTCCTCAGCTTGATGATTCCGCGGTATTTGAACCAGTACTGGCTCGGCTTCCATGAGCGCAGCGAGTTCTCATCCATGGCCTCCATCTTCTGCAACGCCTCGTCAAATTTTCCCTTCGCTGCTAGCTTTTGTGCCACGCGCGAGGTAACCTTGAGCTCGTCGTCGAATGTGGAATGGCGCGCATGGCACCGTAGAAAGATCTCGCAGTCCATGGCCGAGAGCTGCGAAAGCCCCAGTCTATCCCACAAGGCGACCAGTATTGAGAGCTGAGCGCCAAACATGCTCTTCATATTCCGCTCGACGATCAGATGTGAACTGCGGACGATGAGCTCCACGGATGTTGCCACGCTCTCGCCGTTCGCCAGACCAAGCTTCGCCTCGCTGAGGAGAACAGAAGCCCACAGCGTCCACATACCAGTCTCTTTGGCCTTGACCCGGAGATAAGCGAGACTCTCTTTTGCTGTGCCCAGCAGACTGTCCGCCTCCAGGTCTCTAACCAGGTCCGGATGGGCTCGGCCGAAGTGGAAGAGCCAGCTGAGTGCAAAGTTCAGGCAAGGCATGTCGCGATTCTCGCGAGCCGTGGAGACAGTTTCCAGCATCGCCGCGACGGCTTCTCTGTAACAACCGAAGTCGGCCTGCAGAACGGCCAGGTTCATAAGCGCGTACTGGTAAAAGAGTCTGTCCCTGTTCTGCATGGTGTAATCAAAGTACTGGTGGAGGAAATCGAACGCGGTGGGGTAGTCGCCCGATCTCCAAGCATCTAGAAAGCTAAGCGACCGCAGTTAATATACGATACGAGACTCTTGACCGGTTATGCGAACAAACCTCAGGTAATGTCTCAAGCTAGGCACAAGGAAGCTATCGCCCAGGAGATCATGGAACTGATTGCGCAGCTCCAGAGGTATTCGGTTGCCGTATTCTACAACGAGTCAGCTTCTGGCTGCATTATGTGGCACCAAACGGACTTACTCTGCATCTGCTCGATCTGGAACTCGAGCAGAACTTCAATGTCATCGGTGCTCACAGGCACAGCTGCTGGCGTGCCACTCGATGTCATATCGCCGTAGACAACCGATGTCAACGCCGCAACGCCCTCCAAGTCCCATTCCGCCTGCTCGCCCGCCAGCAGCACATTGTCGAAGCTCAACCGCCCAAAGGACGGATTCCTCCGCCGGAGGTAGCCCGCCGTAGGCTGGCGATACTGCACGAAATCCGTCCACAGCTGCGTCGCGTCGTGGAACCGCAACCTCGAGAACTCCAGCTGACACCTGCGCACGAACTGCCCCAAGGGGGAATTCCTCGACAACGTGATGCCCGACTGCCGCTGGAGTTGCTGTGCCTCCTCCTCGCTCTCGATCCCAGCCCGGCGCAACTCTTCCTTCGTTTTGGCCAGATACTGCGACTGCTTTCCGAAGAACTCGTGGAGCAGGTCGAGCGAGTTGATACCCCATAGCTTGGCCAAGAACGTGTCCCACAGCTTCCTCCCTGGTAGCCCGACGACGATGGAGTGTGCGCTCAGCAGCTTCTCAAAGTCCTTGATTCCGATTACGAGGCTGACGGTACTCTCTGCCTTCTTCCAGCGATTTTCACTGTTGGCTGTTGTCGTGAAACTTTGCGGGTCCGGATCAATGAGATGTGATGTGATGAAGGAGAGCACTGGAATTATGGCCGTGGTGGGGACCTGTTCGTCGACGTAGAGCTCGATGAGGGCGAGGAGGCCGATCTTGGCTGGCGTGAGGTATCGAGCCATGGTAGCAGTGGGAAACCGGCTGTTGCGGCGCTTTTTTGAGATTTCTCCTGATTTCAGTCCGTAATTTGGCGTCCGTTCATCTGTAGTCGCGAGATGAGGTGGACAGGCCGCTCCAGACCATGTTTTCTTGGAGGCGCGGCGACCAAACAGGCGCGTCCAACCGGCGTGGGATGGCGCTCTTTGGTCAAGTCACAAAGAGAACAGGGAATTTGCAGGGGCAGGTAGACTCCTCAACAGTGCAAGCACAACCGGCTACAGCGCTCTACTCAGTCAGTCGCGATGTTCTCAGTGAACGTCCCAGGGCGATGTTGAGCCACCCCACTAAAGTTCAGGAGCTTTGATTGGTCAGAAATGCTGAAGAAAACAATCCCTTTTCAGCCAATCACTCCAGCCCACAAGTCTGGTCTTGTGCCTGAACTGTTCGAGTGCGGTCATACACATCTACCTAGGTGGTATTCACAGCGTGAAGCAGATTTGCGTATCAAAAATGCGAATGATTGGGTGCTTAATTCATGGCCTCTTTTGGTTCAACCCCTAGTTCCGAGATCGAGGGGTGAGGCCAGGCGGCCTGGGACCCATCGCGATCGGCACGAATGCCATCTCTGGCTTCGTGTACCTAGTATGTGCCTGTAGTGTTACACAAATATTTCTACATTGAACGGCACCAGAGTCGAAGTCTTGGTTGATCTGGTTCACCAGATCTATCAATACACGGATTCGGCAGGAGCTGTTTGCCTATGGCAAGATGCCTGACCAGAACCCTAATACTTGCTCGTTCGCGGCTCCGTAGTGAAATCTCTATCTTCTTAGAGGCTGTCACCTCGAAGACCACCGAATGCTCTTGCCCTCTTTATTCCTCAGCATGCTCTCTTTCGAATCTCTCGCCTTTTCCGCGGAAATCGCATCCGCAACCTCGTCGGCGGCTTCCGCATCGCTGACACTGTTGGTCGCCCAGATCCTCTCGATACACAGCTCAAAGGGGCCGGGTACCCGATCCGTCAGACCGATGCCGACCGTCGTCACCTTTGACCTCAGCATCTCCGTCTGCGGCTCCACCACGAACCCGTGATTTGTCCTCACGAAGTCGTTCCACTTGATGAACACCGTCTCCCACTCGCCCGGCCTCCTGGAGAATAGCCTGTGCTGGTGCAGATCCGTCGGCACCACCGAGTCGGTCTGCAGGTTGATGAAGTAGCTGCGGCCGTCGGACTTGACGCGCATCGCGAGGTAGACGTAAGGGTCGATGTCCCAAATCGACTTGCCGAATATCGTCGGCTTCTGGTCCGGCGTGCGCCATGCCGCGTAGCCCGTCCGCTGGATCTTGGGGTCGTCTTTGGGGAGCTCGGTCGATATCGAGCCGTGGAAGCGGGCGTAGCCCGTACTACTCGTCGTCGAGCCTTCCGCCGGGCTTTCTGAGGGCGGTTCCGCCGGGGCGGAGGATGTGGAAGGGACCCAGTCGAGGTTGCTTTGGGAGAACCCGCCGATGTCGCGGTCGGAGAGGACCTTGCAGTCCGCGGTCGAGCCTGGCTTTCGGAAGTCCTGGAGCATGTACGGGCCGGTCGCACCCTTGATTCCCTCGGCTTTGAACGCTGCGCCGAGTACGATTAGTGACGGACGCAATCGGATTGATAAGAGACAAGCCCACCGATGGTTGCGCTGCGCTTGAATTGATCTAAGCTCCGCGCCCAGAAGCCCTGGCCCATGAGTGACGGCGTTGCCCGCATCTCTTCTGTGGTTTGCCGGTTGCGCAGCTGTGTGATTCGGGGTGCTGTGCACTTGTAGAGGAGCCGGTAAGCTCAGAGCGCTCGATGCGCCGGACGCGGTGGCTTTTGTTCTGGAATCCCAACCAATTGAGTCGAGAGAGCGATTGAATGGCGAACTGGTACGATTTCGTAAGAATGTCTGGCGTATTATATGTAGTTTGGCGGCGTCTTGGAGTATCTCAGGTCCTGTCTCTTGAGCTTGGAGAGTGTGCATGGGTCCACAACTTCGAGCTTGAGCTTCTTTCCGGGATAAAGATCGACCGTCATCCGGTTCATGGAACTTCACCTCCATGCCTAGTGGACTCTCCACAACATCGCCATCTCGATGAAAATGAGGATCGTCCACGGCTTTTGCCTTTCCCTATTTCCAAGAGTTTTCTCACGTTTTGATTATAAAATTGCTCCGGAAGGGCGTGCTCACCCAAGCAGCCCGCTAGCGCAGCTGGTGGTCTAAGTCAAGGCATGCTGCTCAAGGCTTCCCGACCAGTCTGAACAGGGACACAACTTCATCGTCACGACCAGTCGGGCTGATGTGAACGAAACCAGGATAGTTTGATCCCTCTGCGATGACCTTTTCTACCTTCCGTGCCTGCAACGATCGATCGCCAAGTCTTCATCGTTCGTCGTTTAGTTGAAGTCTACCGAGTCACAGCACATCGCACAGGTGTTTCCCGCCTACTCAAGACTGTATTGTTCACTAACTAACAGTGTCCGCCTAAACATCGAGAGTAGACAAAAGTGCGCGAAGCACAAGCCAAGTAATCTATAACCCTTTTCTTTCCGTCCCTCTATAACCGAGCCAACGTCTTCAATACATCTCGATCATGAGAGTACGCGAGAGAGGAGGGTTGAAAAAAAAAAAAACCTGTGTATCTGTAAAACTCGCCAAATCTTATCAACACCAATTTTGGGTCGTACTATTGCACGAAAAGAAGCGAAATGAAGAAGGGTAAGAAGTGTGCGGAAGCGGATGATTCGTTTCCCGAGTGAGTTGATCACTGCTGCTTGTTCTCAGCCTGGCTGGCCTGGGCCTGGGCGTTGTCCATGTTGGCGGGCTCAGACTGGGTGACCTGGTTGACCTGCGGCTGGATCGAAGCAGGCTGGGGCATTCCCATGCTAGAGCCCGGGTGGTGGGGCGCGGGGGAGGTGTAAGCCATGAACGCGGCAGGGTCAACAGGGAACGGGGTCCAGAGGGGAGTGCCGGCGCCGTAGCCCCAGAAGTGAGCAGGCGACTGCTGAGGGGTGATGAAGCCAATGCCAGAACCGGGACCCTGAGAGTAAGGACCCTGGGAGTGAGGGGTGGCCATGTAGGGGCTGAATCCCATGTTGGGACCCATGGCAGCAGGAGGGTGAGGCATCATGGGAGGACCCATCTGCTGAGGAGCCATGGGAGTGGGCATGGGAGGGGGAGCCATGGGGTACTGGATGGGACCGTGGTGAACGGGAGTCTGATGATGGACCTGGCCCTGGTGGTGAACAGGAGTGTGGTGGTTGACAGGACCCTGATGATGGACAGGAGTCTGGTGAACAACACCATGGTGGTGAACCGGACCCTGAAGGTGAACCGGAGCCTGGGGGTGCATGACACCAGGAACCTGGTTGGGAATGACCTGAATGGGGATGTGGGTCGGGACCTGGTTGGAGTAAGCAGGACCGACGTTCTGCTGGTTCTGCATGCCCTGCTGGTTCTGGTGGGCGGGAACGACGTTGTTGCCCTGCACGTTGTGCTGGCCCATGGGAGTGACAGACTCGTTGCGGACGGGCGTGCCACGAACAGCCTCGGGGGCGAAGGTGGAAGGGCCGGCCTCGATAGCCAGAGGACCATGCTGCTGCTCATGGGCAGGAGTGGAAGGGGGTCTGCCGCCAATGTTGGGGTTGGCGTAGCCAGTGTAGCCGTTGTTGCCCTGAAGATGAGCAGGAGTGTGGTTGTTGTCACGACGGCGACGGTCAGTGCGGTGCTCGACGCGAATGATGGAACCGCCAATGCTGTTCAGGTTCTGTCGGGCATGTCAGTCTTGTGTGTATCTGGAAAGGTCGAGAGATACTCACATAACGCTCGATGGCGATGACGGGAACAGTAGGGTTCGTGAACTCAACGAAAGCAATGAGCTTCGGTCCATCTACACATGTGTCAGTCAGTGGCTTGCAGTGATGAGGGGCAGAGGGGTCTGGGTCTTACCACGGTTGTTGTAGTCCAGGCGCTTGAGCTGGACAGAGACGACTCCGCCAACATCCTCCATGAGGGTGCGGATGTCCTCCTCAGTGAAGTCGAGGGGCAAGTCACCCATGAAGATGGAGCGACGGTCGCGCTCAAGGAAGTCTTGGGTCTGGCGCTCAGGGTTGCGAGCTCTAACCTGCATGGCCTTCTTGAAGTCGTAGGCCTCAACCTTGTAGGTCTTGTTCAGGCGGAAGGCCCGAAGAACCTGCTGGGTGGGATCGAACAGTCGGAACTGGACGCGGACGGTGACAGGAAGACGCATCTGATCCTGGATCTCCTGGTCGAGGAACCGAATGGTCTCGAGCTCGCCAAAGGGGGCGAGGAGCTCATTGGCTTCCTCCATGCTGATGGCAGATCGGTTGCGGCGGTAGATAATGTAAGTACCTTTTTACATGGAGTCAGCTCAAGAACAGGCGAAACAGAAAGTGAAGGGATACGTACGATTGGCGCGGACGGTCTCCGTGCGGCAAGGTCGGCCGAGAATCATAGAGCCTTTGCCCTGGATGCGGGCGGCCTTGGCGTTGTCATCGTTCTGGAGACAGATCAGTATGCATTGTTGTGATACAGCACGAGGACGGAGTGAGACTTACGGTAAACTGAACGAAGGCGAAGGGCATGCCCTGGTTGTCGCGGCGGATCTTGACGAAGACGACGCCGAATCGGGCAAACTCGTTGCTGACGGCCGCCTCCAGAGTCCAGTCGGGACTCTGCTCCGGAAGACTGGAAAGCAGTCAGCACAGGAAACATTTGGAAGTGGATTGCGACAGAGACTTACTTGGCGACGAAGATGCAGGCAGTAGAGGGGTAAGTCGCCTGAGGATCAGTGGGATCGTAGGTCATGACGGGCGCCTTGACGGGAGAGCCGCCGACGTAGGTGTCGTCAGTGGCACGACCCTTGCCCTTGACATCCGCCTGCTGGATGTGACTCTGGTTTAGGGTGTACGAAGAAGAGGAGGCCAGCACATTGGCCGAGTTCTCCTCGTTGGAGGTGAAGACATCATCCTCGTCCTGGACGGGGATGTTCTGGCCGCCACTGGGAGACAGTTAGTTCCGGCAACGATGGAAGAACGCAAAATACTCACACAGTAGCCGTAGCCGACGAGGTGGGACGCAGAGACTTTCCGTAAGCCTCGGAGCGACGAGCGAAGCTGCTGTGAAAAGTCAGCCCAAGTTGCTGACGACGCCGTCGAGGCAACTCGAAAAGAAAAATACTCACGCAGGGCTGCCTCTGAGAGAAGAGGCGTTCAAGCGAACTCCTGAAGCTGAAGTGTCAGTATTTTGTCACCAGGCATGAGGAAGATGGCCAAGTAATCCAGGGGAAAAAATAATCAAGGAGAACAGGGAGGAAAGTCTCGGGAAAACTCACCGCCATCGTGCTCGGGGCCCTCAGAAGAGATCGAGGAGAAATCGGGCGTAGAGCGCGGAACGGAAGACGAAGCCTGGCGATCAATGCTGTTCTCGATGTTGAGAGAAGTCGCAGAGCCGGCCCTGGCCGCCACCTCGGCCTGGTGCTGCAAGGAGAGCTGACGGAGCCGCTCAAGGAGCACCTTGTTCTCGGAAGAGGAGGACATGATGCTGGTTTGGAGGTTATCTCAACACGATGACAGAAGGGAAATAAATCTGAAGACCGCGAAGAGAGAAAGGCTGAGATTGAATGCGAAGTGGGTAGTTGGGGTACTGAGATGTGTGGAAGAGAAGATGGTGAGGGTATGGGGTTGAGGGGAAAAAAGAGATGGTGGGGAGGGGAGGTAGAGGGTTGAGGGAAGGTAAACAACCAAAAGGGAGTTGGGTTGTTTTTTAAGAGACTGAATATTGGCTCAGGAGTAAAAGATCGTGGGAAGTGCCTTAGGCTAGCTAGGGCTAGAAGCTCTGTTTTGAAAAGGCGGGTGCTCTTGTTGAGTTGTCGATAGTCTCAAGGCGGGCAGAGTGCGGGTGCTCTTGTCAAGCTGTAGGCAATTCCATAGTGGGTGCTCTTCTCAAGCTGTACATAGTTTGACAGCGGGCAGGGGGTGGGTGCTCTGACTGAACTGACAACAGTCCATTGTCACAAAGCGGGCAATGCGCGGGTGTGTTCACCAAGTTGACGACAGTACCAGGGTTGGGTGCTCTCGCCAGGCTGCATGCACTTAAAAAGCAGCAGGTGCTCACAACAAGCTGCAGACACTTTCAAATGCAAAGAGGCAAGTGCTTATGGAGCTGAAAGCACTTGCAAAGACACCAGTGCTCTCACAGGGCTGAAGATAGTTGCAAAGGGGCGCGTGTTATTGAGAATAGACACAGAATCCTTTGTTTCTAGTTACAAAAAGATAGGATTCACAACTTGGTAGCACTCATCTCACCACCAACTATTCTAGAACAGCATTTCATGGGAGAAAAGATATCCCTGAGTTGACAATGATGAGAAAAACCGGCTGCTCTTGGATATGAAAACAGGTAGAAACACACTCTTGCCTCTGGCCTCTGTAGGGTGTGAATACAAGCTTGGTGAAAAACTGCCTCACAGATCACAGATTTTAATACATATATCAAAATAACAAAGTCTTGCTGGGCCCGCAATAGTAAAAAAAAAAAAAAAAAAGAAACCAGGCAGGGAAAGAAAACAGACACGGGGGGGACACATACTTGAGTGTACTCGCCTTGTACCAAAAGCCAAGCATGGCAGTATCCGCACCGTACCTTGGATGATTGCTTTGCAGCATTCTGCATCTCACTGAAAAAGATCATGCCAATAAAGGTAAGAGCAAGTGCAAAAAACCAGCTGTAGATATGATGGGGGAAGAGAAGTGCAAAGACAGGGAGTAAGTATACTTGCCCTTTGTATTGTGCTACTAGTAGCACTTGCTTGAAAATCTGTTCACATCTCAGGTAGATTGTGGTGTGAATCTACAGGACAGCTAGCTCTTGCTGCCGTGTGAGAATACAAGGCTAACAACTCGAGCCTGGGGAACACTCAAAGGACTTGGACAGTAAACACTCCCACCCCTCTGAAGTCAAATAATTTTGGGGCCATGTTTCCAAAAATGAGAGTGAGATTGCTGGACTCAGTTGACATGGGTATCAGAGGAGGAGGTGTGGAAAGGATGGTTGTATGATATCCAGGGTCCTCCGATATGTCCGGGCCGGGCCGGGGTTCATATTGACCCTGAGTGGGGCAATTCCGGCGCGGCAGAAGTCAGCAGAGGCCGGCACTACCGGCACTGAAGGGATGAACCCTCTCCAGGGTGTCTAACTGGGTACACAATTCAGAAAATTCTGTTGCTGGGGAGGAATAGGTGACCAGGGATTTTTTTTTTCCGTAGGGAAGGAACGGCTAATGCAAAATCCACTAATTTGTTTGCAGTAGATAATTGTGTTAATGCGAAGGAGGCAGGAATGAAGATCTGAAAAGTGAGGTAACACACCACACTTGTGGTGATGACAGAAAGAAAGTATCGCGGGAAATAGATCAAGGGTCACTTGAGAAATGCACTTTCCTTGTAGTACCGACTGCTAAGCAGGTACGGTCTGGGGATGACAGGCAGCTCAATTCAACTTGGAGTTTGAGCGGGCTTCTGATATTCCAACTTCGCAGACTGGAGGTGCTTATCTTGTTCCGGTGCCAGAAAGAACCATCCAGTGAAGCTGAAGCTATTACCGCTTATGTCAAGGCAGGGCCGTAGGGGATGCGACTGAGGAAGGGCAAGACAAGCTCCAGCGAAGCCTCGGCAGTTTCGGGCTCATGTCTCTCATTTCAGAGAGCAGTCGTCCTGATCGCCACTGGCTATGAGGTCGCAGCTGGTCCTCCTGAATGAAAATACTTTTCCTTCCAATGTTACTGGTACCAAAGATAGGTACTGTGTACGTAGGGAAAGTAGGTAGGCAGGCGTGGTAGATAGGTACTCAGGTAGTGTAGGTATAGTGTTTGAGGGAAGATTCAAGTGACCAATAGCTCAGGATATCGGAGTCGTCCGTTGTATCCAGCTAAGAGAAAGCAGCCTGCGTATTCGTACCTTGCCAGAGATGACGGTCCAGGTTACCTACTTTGCTTTTTAAGAACTCAACGAAAAGATCAAAGGTTACCTACACCATCTGAGATTGCTATCGCATTCCACTCGGGTCTTTTGCAGCTGGGCTTGCATCTGCGATGGCGATTCCCAATTTGGTGACCAACGGCCATTCGATTGGTCAAAGGCCACGGCATTTCTTGGCTTGGCGGGAGGGAACTTCCCATCGCATCAGCTGTGTGTCGTGAGTTTAATGATTACCTACCTACGCTCCAGGCTTTAGGCTGCTAGCTAGGTAGCCCAAACGCCTCGATCGCTTTCCATGGAATTCTTTTTAGAGTTTTGGTGGTGTCTGGGTTGGTTCCTTCCGATTCGGCTGCACATGCTTAAGACAGCCCGAGCCCGGTCCAGCCCTGGGAAGTCGCGAGCTATGTAAGCTTTTTTTCAGTGGGCGGCCATCGATAGACAGTCAAAAAAGTACTATGACTAGGTAAACATGTAGCAAGTTACTTCTGTCTGGGTTCCTAGAGTAAGTAGACACGTAGATACATACCTAGTACCGAAGAACCGGGGCTGAGCAGCCCTTGTTCTCCCCTCGCCGGAATTGGGTTTCTTCGTCTCAGCGCGCCGCCCGTTTCCTCCCAACCGAGTCACCTCCCGCAGATCAGCGATACAGCGCATCATGCGTGTCACTCTGCGTGTCTGCGAGGCCGTTCAGCGTTGCACGGCGCCGCTGTAAGTGGATTTGTCTAGCCGGCATCGGAGGAGTCTTGGCGACGGCTTCACCTGTGTAAGATGGGTCGGCCACCTTGATGGACTCGCCTTACCGACAGAACGTCATGTTGGCTTCTTCGACGGCGTCACATTCGTCCCAAGCCTCGGCGCGCTTCTAGCCCGCTAAAAGTTTCACCGATGAAGGTTAATCTAAGGTGTGAAGGGACCGGGGGGGAATCGTACCCGCGACAGACGGACATCCAATGCCGTCACAGGGATTGGGGCCAGACTGCCTCGCCCTGCCGCGTTGGGAGAGGCTTGGGTATTACTCGCTTACGACGCTCCTAATACAACCTCTGTTCTGACACCAGTCCCCCGGTTGATTGTCCCAAGTGACTGACCGCCAGGGCTGAAAGACACTTTGGCAGCCACCGGTCCGCAGTTGTCTCGCTCTAGGCCGCGTGAGGAATGTGCCGTCCATGACCGTCTTCCGTACTACCCGCTCCGGCGGTCCATTTTAGAACCAAACCCACATGTAGATGACATTCCCCGGACCCCCCGCCACTTGTCAGACACACATGTATTTCACCACGTCTCTCGCTCTTTAGACCTAGAAGTTCTAGCCCGTCCTTTCCGCCGGGGGCTCGACTTCCCCGGATTCCAAAGTCCGTAGCTGCATAGGGTCAGAATACCGTCCTCGATTCTTTCCCTGGGGCAGCGTCTACCGATGATCCTCGCCAGGTTGGAAGAGGGTCTGGGATTCTTTGAAGGGCTGCGTCGAGCGTCTGTCCTATCCAGTTTTAGACGACCTCTGGCCCTTTGCCAACAACACCCTCATCAGACAAATCAGTTCATCCCTGGAACTCACACTCGAGTCTGTTCGTCGTCCGTCTTTCTCTTCGTTATTATCGTTGGAGCCGTACACAAAGAATGTTTTCCTCTGAGAAAAAGCCTCGCCCGGAGGTTACGGAACAGCTGCCCCATCAAATCGACAGTGGAAGAGACGATTCCAGAGTACGAAGCGATGATGGCAACGTCACAAAGGTCATACACGCCGACGGGACGGTCGACTACATCGATTCCAAGGCCGTCGGTGGTGATTACGGCGCGATGCCTCCGGGGTACTTCCGCAGCCCGCAGTTCCTAGGCACTCTCACGGTATGTCGAGAAACTCTGTCAAGTTTCGATCTTTTCTGACGATGACTGAAGGCACAGTGTCTGGCAAGTATATGTGCCTACTTGGGATGGGTTCTGCCCGCGAACACTCTGTAATCTCACCTGTCCCGTCTCTTATCTGGAGCACACTGACGTGGAGTTAGCTCTCTGATCAATGCAGACATCGGTCCATCAGCCAACATCGGCTGGGTAGCTACCATGTGGACCATGGGCACCTCCATCGGCTTTCTGCTCGTCGGTAGACTCTCCGACATCTATGGACGCAAGTGGATGGTCCTAGGAACCTCGATCCTTGGGCTCGTTGGCTGCATCATCGGCTCGTGTGCGCAGACCGTCGAGACCCTCATCGCGGCCAACGTTTGCAACGGCATCGCAGCCGCCGGCCAGTTATCCTTTGGCATCGTCATGGGAGAGCTCGTGCCCAACAAGTGGAGGGGACCGATCGTCACCGTTGTGTTCCTCTCCTCTCTTCCATTTGCCGTCTTCGGTCCCGTCATAGCCCGGTCGTTCTTCGACAACACCGTCTCGAAATGGCGATGGAGCTATTACTTGGGTGATATCCTCGGCTCCCTCTCGTTAGTGTTGTACTGGTTCTTCTACCACCCGCCGTCGTACGACCAGCTCCACGTCCATGGTAGGACCCGGTTGCAGATGACCAAAAACTTGGACTTTATCGGCATATTCCTCTACGTCTCTGGCTGCGTCTTGTTTCTGGTCGGTCTCTCCTGGGGAGGATCAGCATACCCGTGGGCGAGCCCACAGGTCCTCTGCACGCTCCTGTTCGGTATAGCGACGCTTGTTGGCTTTGCAGTCTACGGTAAGAACCCCAACTTCATCGTTCACTTTCCATGCGCTGATCGTCGTCAGAGGGCATGTTCTGCAAAGTGCAGCCGTTGATGCCTCCGAGAATATTCAAGAACATTGGTTTCGTTGCCGTCGTCGCGGTTGCGACCATCGGGTCGATGGTGTACTACTCGCTCACCGTCCTCTGGCCCACCATCATCGGCACCGTCTACACGACCAACTCGATGGAAATCGGCTGGCAGAGTTCCGTCGTTGGCGGCGGCGTCCTCCTAGGCCAGACGATTGCGGGCTTCTGCATCTCGTACGTGCCCAAGGTTAAGTGGCAGTGCGTCGTCGTATCATCTTTTGCATTCGCGTTCATGACTTCCTTGACGACCATTTCCACCGATCGTTGGGCCGCAACTATTGCCCTGGGGACTCTGGTCTGCACCTGTGAGTTCCGCTCAGGCGTGCTTTCAAATACCTCGAGTCTCTCTTTACCCGCCACTGACACATCCTCGGAAGCTATCGGCTTCATTGAGAACGTAGCATTTGCAGGAGTTACCCTTGTATGGGAGGCCCAGGACATCGGGCTCGCAACCGGCGTTCTCGGATCTATCCGTGGGCTCGGGGGCGCCGTCGCAACGGCCCTCTACTCGTCGGTTCTCACGAACGAGTTGAACAAGAACCTGCCCAAGTATGTGGTGCCCGCCTCGACGGGCGCCGGCCTATCGCCGAGCTCTCTGGAGCCCCTGTTTACGGCCATCGCGGCCGGCAACTTTTCCACGGTCCCGGGCATCAACCCGGACATCGTAGCGGCGGTGACGGGGGCGGTTAAGACGGCGTACACGAGCTCCTTCCAGGTGGTCTTCTACACGACGATTCCCTTTTCAGTTGTGCTCCTGTTGAGCTCGTTTCTGGTGCCGAACATGGAGAAATTTCTCAGCCACGACGTTGCGAAGAGGTTGCAGGACATGCCGTCCAGCGGCACTCTAGAGACGACAGACAGTGAAAGATAGACCCGGTCTTTGGCATCGTAGATTTAGGATCAATAAGCACAGTTTTCGTTTCTTGCCAAGATTGAATCGAACTGGTCCCATGATTTTGCCGTGATCATATCATAGCCCGGGGACGGCTCAGGCACTCGGAACAAAGATAACGGAAAACTTCAATCGCCGGTTTGCCCATGGCTTGAGCATCACCAGACCCCGACCGGTCTTTGAGTGGTTGTAGATGCATATGTAGCAAGGGGAAGAGGAGGTTGAAGATGCAGAGAGAAATGGGTACGTACTCCTGAGAAAGCCAAATCCCAATGAAAACCAACCGATTTCAGTGTTGCGTGCTCCCTCGAGCTCCGATGGCGGGGCATGGCGGGGTGCTCCCGACGTCGCTCCCAGTGACCTGAACGCTGGACGGAGCCCCCAAAAAAACACTGGGCCGGGGGGACATGCCACTTCCCTCTTGACTCACATCGCCATCGACTCCAGGTTTCTTATAACACCCAACTTTGCGTCCCCCGCCGTCGTTTTATTCCTCCCTGTCCTTCATTTCTCGTCAATTGATACCCCTTCGATACCCAACATCATCACAATGGGCGAATTCCCCGTTAAGAAGTGCGGTACGTGACCAACCGGCTCCTTGCCCCTCCCCCGCCATCATTGCCGCCGCCGCCCCTCTCCTCCGTCAACGGAGCCTCAACACCAAAGGGGAAAAAATCACACGATCGCGTCCTGCTCTGCGACCCCTATGATACTGACTGGAACTTCGCTCGACAGGTGTCCTCGGATGCACCGGATCCGTCGGCCAGCGCTTCATCCTCCTCCTCTCCCAGCACCCGTACCTCAAGCTCGTGGCCGTCGGCGCCTCCTCCCGCTCCGCCGGCAAGAAATACCGCGATGCCGTGCGGTGGAAGCAGGCCTCGCCCATGGGCCCCTTTGGCGACCTCGTAGTCCGCGAGTGTAAGGCCTCCGAGTTCAGCGATTGCGACGTCGTCTTCAGCGGTCTGGACTCTGACGTCGCCGGCGAGATTGGTGCGCCTTCCTTGCCTCTCTGGCCTCCCCATCACTCCCCGAAGGTAGAGCTAACAACGGTTTGCAGAGATGGAATTCCTCAAGGCCAACCTCGCCGTCTTCTCCAACGCTAAAAACTACCGCCGCGATCCCCTCGTCCCCCTCGTCGTCCCCACCGTCAACCTCCCCCATCTCGACCTCATCCCCCACCAGCGCAAGCACCACAACCTCGAGAAGGGCTTCCTGGTCTGCAACTCCAACTGCGCCGTCATCGGCCTCGTCATCCCCTTCGCCGCCCTGCAGGCCGTCTTCGGCCCCGTCGACGCCGTCTCCGTCGTCACCATGCAGGCCGTCTCCGGCGCCGGCTACCCGGGCGTCTCCTCCATGGACATGATCGACAACGTCGTGCCCTTCATCTCGGGCGAGGAGGACAAGCTCGAGACCGAGGCCCAGAAGATCCTCGGCGCCATCACCCCAGACCTGACCGCCTTCCAGGACCAGAAGGAGCTCAAGGTCAGCGCCTCCTGCAACCGCGTCCCCGTCCTCGACGGCCACACCGCCTGCGTCTCCCTGCGCTTCGCCCGCAGGCCCGCGCCCTCGGCCGAGGAGGTCAAGAAGGCCCTGCGCGAGTACGTCTCCGACGCCCAGAAGCTCGGATGCCCCTCCGCCCCCAAGAGCCCCATCGTCGTCTTCGACGAGCCCGACCGCCCCCAGCCCCGCCTCGACCGCGAGCTCGGCCGGGGGTACACCGTCAGCGTCGGCCGCGTCCGCGAGGACGAGAGCGGCATCTTCGACATCAAGTTCGTCGCCCTCAGCCACAACACCGTCATTGGCGCCGCCGGCTCCTCCATCCTCAACGCCGAGGCTGCCATCCTCAAGGGCTTCGCCTAGGAGGTTGAAATGGTGGACCGTTTTTAGTTAAACAAGTAAGGGAAAAAAAAAAGGTCTTATGAATCACATTTATGGTGTCAGGTTGCATGGGATGAAAAGGATCATGTGGGAGGGTGTGCATTTCTGGAAGGAAAACAGTCATCAAAAGCCATATACACATTTTACAAGAGGGAAATCTTGGACATATATAGCCATATCATGCCAGATGAGAAAAGAAATCAGTGCGGGCGGTCCGAATGGGGTCGCATCACAATCTACTCATTCAAATTTGATTCCGAACAGTGAAATGGTTGTGTTGAGGTGGTTTTGGTCTGTGGGGTGGCTGCTGGGTGACCTTGGCCGAGTGCCGAAGTTCTGCTAATCAGGGCTGCGGCCCGGCTCCGGAGTCAACTTCGGCATAACCTCAATTTAGGTTCCGGTGTAGACTTCGGTCGGCGAGGGCTTCACGGGGTAGGCATGTCGAAATCGTTCAGGGTGTTAAACAAGAAGGGTAGGGGACTGGTATCCAAGTCTCCGGCCCAATATGCATTGTCATATCCATCTCGTGATCTTCTAGGTCATGATAAAGTTTGAAAAAACAAAAACACGGCTTTTTCGAACCCAAGTTGTAAACAAAAAAACCCCTCACACGTTGTTTATCATCAAACTCCGTTGTGTGTAATATATATCCCCGCTATGCCAAAATTTGCTTTCCGCTTTCCGCTTCGCGCGCGCACGAACGCACATTTACAACCTGTCGAGCAGGCCGCGGCTCTCGAGGAGCAGGACGATCTGGTGCACGATGGAGCGGACCGACTGCTTCTCCACGTCGACGACGAGGTCCGGGTTGGCGGGGGCCTCGTAGGGGTCGTCGACGCCGGTGAAGCCCTTGATCTCGCCGGCGCGGGCCTTGGCGTAGATGCCGCGCTTGTCCGTCTTCTCGGCGTGCTCGAGCGAGGTGGCGACGTGGACGAGGAAGAAGGGGCCGGACTTCTCGACGAGCTCGCGGGCCTGCTTGCGGGCGTCCTCGTAGGGTGCGATGGGGGCGGCGATGACGGCGGCTCCCGCGCGGGTGAGCTCCGAGGCGACGAAGGCGATGCGGGCGATGTTCTTGGAGCGGTCCTCGCGGCTGAAGCCCAGCTCGGAGGAGAGCTCGGAGCGGACCGTCTCGCCGAGGAGGAGGGAGACGGAGCGGCCGCCGCCCTGGTTGAGGGTGACCTGCAGGGCCTTGGCGATCTGGTCCTTGCCCGAGTTGAGGAGTCCGGTGAGGAAGATGGTGAAGCCCTTCTGGGCGGGGAGGGGGTTCTGCTCGCGCAGGACCTTGACGACCTCAGGGTAGGAGAACCAGGCGGGGATCTCCTTGCCCGTCTTGAGGCGGTTGCGCAGCTCGGTGCCCGAGATGTTGGCGGTGTGGGTGCCCGGGGCGATCTCGTTGGCGGGCTGGTACTCGTCGCGGTCGGGGATGTAGATCATCTCCTGGAACTCGACCATCTGGATGCCGAGCTCGTCCGAGTACTTCTGGACGGCGACCTGGGCGTCGTAGGGGCCGTAGTGGTCCTTGCCGTTCTTGTTCTTGCCGGGGCCGGCGTGGTCGCGGCCGACGATGAAGTGGGTGGCGCCGTGGTTCTTGCGGATGATGGCGTGCCAGATGGCCTCGCGGGGGCCGCCCATGCGCATGGCCAGGGGCAGCAGGGCCAGGGCGGCCATGCCGTTGGGGTATCTGGGGAGGAGGGCCTTGTAGACGCGGACGCGGGTGAAGTGGTCGATGTCGCCGGGCTTGGTCAGGCCGACGACGGGGTGGATGAGGACGTTGGCTTGTTGCGAGCGCGCGGCGCGGACCGTCAGCTCCCTGTGGGCGCGGTGCATGGGGTTGCGGGTCTGGAAGGCGACGACCTTGTTCCAGCCGAGCTTCTCGAAGTGAAGTCTCAGCTCAGCGGGGGTGTCTTTTCTCTGTCGTCAGCGTCTTGTGTCTCACGGCGGCTCCTGGGCGCAAAGGGACGGGGAAGACTCACATCTGAGGTCGAGGAAGTCGTAGTGGGCGAGACGCTGGATGGCCTCGAGCTTACCACCGACGTAGAACTCCTTGGTGTTCTCGAAGAGGTGCTTGATGCCGGGGTGGGTGTCGTCGTCGCTGCCGAAGACCTCAATGGCCTCGACGGTCCTTGGGAGAGAGTCAGTCTGCTGCTCTCAGTGCGCCAATCGAATCCCTTTCCAAACATACCTGTCGGGCTTGTAAACATCCTCAACGGTGAGGATGGCCAGGTTGTGGTCGTCTCTCAGGTCGCGCAGGGTGATGCGGGCACCGGGCTTGATGGACAGCTCGTCGATGGTCTGCTGGGAGACGTCGAGGGTGATGGGCATGGAGAAGAGGTTGCCATCGGCGAGACGGTTGTTCTTGACGACGCCGTTGTAGTCCTTCTCGTTCATGAAACCTGTGCTCGGTGTGCCTCGGTCAGTCCCACTGTTTCTTCTCTCTGCGCAGACGTAATCGTGGGGCAGATTGCTGCCCCTCCAAAAATTTATGGTGGGGTAGTCTCCGTGCCGCAGCAACAACCCCACCATCGCAACACTCGCGCAGCAGCAAAGCGCCCACGCACCCACGCACACACGGAAACCAGATGGCAGAACCGGTAGGACACATGACTAACCTTCGAGAGGGGAGAAGCCACCGTTGAGCAGCAGCTCGAGATCGCACAGGTGACGCTCGGTCAGGACGAGGGAGGGGAGGGTGTCGGCCTCAGCAGCGAGCTCGGCATGGCGCGGGGCATCGCGAGCGAAGAGGTCCTTGAGGACACCGCCGTGGGGAGTGTTGGCCATTGTGAAGTGTGGTTTGCGCGGAGCAAAGAGAAAGCAATGACTCTAGAAGTTCTGAACGAAACTCTGACGAAGCTCGCAAGAGAGAAAGTAAGGCCAATTGAGCTCTAGCTGCAACAGAGCCAGAGAGTCAAAGCTATAGGGAGGAGTGATCGTTGATGAAGAGGAACGGGAGAGAACAGGAGAACCAGCGGGAGGGAGGTAGATCACGGGCGCAACGGTGTCTTTTTATTTCTCTTCAGCGAAATGCGGGCTCTACACAAAAAAAAAAAAGGCGTCGGTTCCTGTCCGGCGTGAAATCGGCCTTGTCTGCGCGCCGCGTCGTTGCTGCCACTGGCACTGGTACCGTTGTCCAAGGTAAAAATTGGAGGCTGTTTAGCTCAAATGACGTGATCGCTACCTTGCAGATGTACCCCCCCCCCTTGGCGGGCGCGGTTGCTCCAGCTGCTCTCGAGGTAGCGACCGCACAAGTCATGTTCGCCACGATAAGTGCCCGTAAGGTCCATCTTCCCGTCCCATTGGAGACGTTGGAAATTGTCTTGTAGCCGCGGAAAAAGCTCCACGCATGGCTGACACAGTGACGACCCATGGGAGATCCATGGAGCCGTGGGGTCAGTGCTGTTTTGCAACCGTGAACTCGCGGCTCGGTCTTCCGGCACCCTTCCGTTCCTCACCGGGACCGGACGGATTGGTAATGGACATGGCTTGGGCTGTGGTTGGCAATCCGAGCTGACCGCCATGCCTCTGTTGCGCTGCGATTTTTTCTCTCGACTTCGTTCGACGGCGTACAAGATGATAGCACGCAACCGAGAAAAAGCCCAGAACTGTAATCAGAGTTCCAACACCAACGACCATGTCCTGCCAGGGTCCTGTCGGTTGACGATGGTGCGAGATTGAGCGTGGGATAATTACCCCGCCAAACGTGGCTGGTACATCGAATCTCATCTTTCAGGGACCCCGCGCCACGTTGTCCTTCCTCTGTGAAAGCCAATTTTCAGGACGAACAGGCGTGTCAACTGACGAATTCCTGCATGTCTTGCGCAAGTTGCAATCCCAGCCTCATCTGGCGTGCTAGCGCCCAGCTTCTTGGCCACGGGCTAGGAGCCGTAAACTCAACTTCATCCGCGCACTGCGCAGCATGGCTGAGCGCTCCGGGAAGCTAATCGCCCTTTGGCAAGACATCCAAACATCTCCAGGCCAAGGAGGATGAGAGCTTGTATCATTCAAGGGCATGATGAGCTCTTGAGTCATCTGAGCTGTCCATGATCGCGTATGGCCGTTGATCCCATGGCCTCGGGAGTTCGCCTTGGCAAATGGACGACTTGAGGAGTGAGATGACTTCATCCCGTCCGGGTCTCAGCCCAATACTCTGGATAAACTTTCTCGTTTGAGCAGTTCTGGCAGCTCGCAGATCGTTCCCGCTCAACTTTGATCTTATACCTCGACTTTATTATCCCAACAGGTCAGAGAGACACGTCTTCGGTCAGCCCGGTCAGTATAGTGGGGTAGCCCCGACGTCCGCGTCGATCGGCTTAGCGGCTGTCGGTAGCCGGGTGCCGGTTGCGGGGTTGGACCCGATATCGCAGGGTACACCGAGAGCCTTATCTCCAGTTTTTGGCCCCCGTTCGTTGCAGTTGTCTGGACAGTCTGGCCATCGATGACATTCCGAACCCACTTTCCCGTAACTGCTCTTCTCCACCCGCCGCCAACATTTCAGAGTGCCCGGTTCCTGACGATCTTCTGACGCAATTGGTCAATCGCTTTGCCTTTGCATTCGCTGCCAGCAGCCATTTCTGTGGACAGTATTACGGAGTATGTCCACTAAAGCTCCAAATATCGAGGGAAAGAAAACTCTTTCTTCATGCAAAAGGGGAAAATTCGGAGAGCCAATGCAGATCGGTGGAAAAAAGACCATCTTCTCTGTCCCCTGGTTCGAAAGTGTTGGGTGCCACAGGTGACGTGGTGTACTTCGGAGTCTTGCACGCCACGGAAATCAACCAGTCTATCTTGAGGTTGACAACTTGCATTCGACAGCAACTTTTCAGCAACTTTGGCACTTCGAGAGCAGACGCTCTCAAAGGATGTTCGTCGGAGTTGAGAGAAGTAGAGAGCTAATGGTTCAGAGCCGTTTTCTTGTGATCATGTCGAAAGATGCAGTTCTCATGGCCTCTCTGGTTGAACTTCGACATGTCTCATTGCTTATGGCTACTGCATCTTGGTCGGAAAGGATTTAGTAGTCACTGGATGCCACAAGCCACAGTGAGTCAGAAGCACAGGGATACGAGGGCCTTCAAGTTTGCGGCCCATCCCGCAGGTGCTCCACAGCTTCTTCGATCTTGAGATTCCCGATCCCGTCTCTGTCAGGGCCCAGCGAAGGCCTGCCTCAACTGTGGCGAGGCCCTTCATCTTGTGGCGCTGCACGACAATTCTGCACGTATGTTGAAACATCTTGCCCAACGAGAACCGAGCATAACGCGGATGTGGCTTTCGCCGGTGGAACGAGATCTCGCCTGAGCAGGTTCCAGTGCCGCCAACGGATACAGGACTTGGCCTACTGGAAGCTCGTATCCTAGGGGCCAGCATCTGAAGATTGCGCGGGTGTTGATGAGGTGGAATGTTGGTTCTTCAAGTAGCGGCGTCTCTTGATCGTTGACGCCGCTGGAGATTGTCACCTCATTGTTGGTGGACGTCGCTCATAATTCCCGAGTCATTTTGAAAGCGGTCTTGACTGACTTGTTTGATCGTTTCATGGAACATCATCAGATCTATGAGTATCAGCAAAGGAGATTAGCTTCCCTAAAGGAGAGAAAACTGAGAAATGCCCTTAGGGAAGCTGTCATCAAATTGCCCAGATGGAGCTTGACTGCCAATGCAACTGCCATCTCTCCAGGCAGATGTACGTTCCCGTAGTCGTGTAGAGATTCATCCGTGGTAAGATCACTGGCGGGTCCTGTTGCAGTCGGCTGTATGGCAACATCCGCGTATCCCTCTGCGGCATGGGGGTTGCGGCTTTACTTGTGTATCTTCATCGTGTCTAGTGGTTGCCGGTCAAGCTGTCACATAGAACCTGATTGAATGTACCATTTTTTCGATGTCCAAAACCCAGATTTGGCGAGTGATATCGATCGTATATTATGAGGAAGATCGAGATAACCGGAGCGTGCCGATCCATAGAACAAGCGTAGCAAATATGTTGCTTGGCCGGTGCGAGCCTGGAGACGAGCTGTCACATGTTTCTCCGCCGACTTTCATATCGTTTCAGTCCTCTCCGGTAACAATCAGAAGGCTTCGAGCTTTGCGTTCTGGGAATCGGGTTAACTTCAATCAGATTTGTTGTCGAAATACCCTCCATGTGTTTAACCGACTCGACATTAGGGAAAGTGTAGCAAGACCGAAATGTGCAGGAGTTGTCGCACCGACGCAAATGGATAGATCGTGGCTTTGGCACAATCAACGACATGTGAAGATTATACAATTTACTGATCGGCAACGACCTATGGCATTCTGGATTTCCAATGCCAATTGTCCGTTAGGATGATCGGCAATGCCTGCAATTCTGATAGTTTTTGTGGTGCCGCCACTAACCTGCTGTATGTTGGCAGCCACGCGGCATGATGCTATTTCTTCGCCTGTGCATGCCCGGCAAGGCTAAATGCGTCCCTTTGGCTAGCGAGCGGGTTTGCCAACATGCAGAGCGGTGAAGTCATGATTGTGCAAACCGTCTCTTCGCAACATCGTTCGGTATACTAGACGTCGGAACGGACTCAGCACTAGTGACAGCCACGGAGCAAGTGCCTAGGCACTGCCGCCTCCTGCATTTCGGAGACTCTAGATTCAAAACACGACGGGAATGCATTGCTTTCGTCATGGTACAACGTATCAAGAATGGAGATCGTGTCAACCATCTTGTGCTGCTTTTTGCACAGGCAAGTACTTCGCAAAACTCCATGTGTAGATACGAGCCACTACCGGGCTGCTCTGGAGACGTCCGGACCCCGTGGGAGGAGCCCGTCCAACCAATTGCGGATCGAAACGGAGGTGATGGAGCCAAGCTGCGGATGAACGGTCGGGAGATGGACACGAAGATCTGCGGTGAGGAGTTGAATGGGGCCAAGATTCGGTGTTTCGATAGCAGCGTAGGGATGGCCTGTCCCGGATTGGAGGGGAAATAGCCCGGATTGGTTGCTGAGCATTCCTGACAGGCTTCTTGAGTGGTGGGTGGTTGGGAATAGGTCTTGTATGGAACGACAATTGCTGGTTGCCATTGCTTACCCGCCATGGTGGGGTGAGGGATTGGGGGGCTCCAAGCCTTCGATGGAACGGCGGAGAAGCGTCGAGCCCGAGGTTGCCGGGCTTGTCGAGGGTCGAACGTCCGCTCGTGCCGGCACCTGCGAATAGAGTACCCGCAGTTGAATTGCAATAGGTAATGTTAAAGCCTGCGTGCCTGAGGGAGTAATAGTCGCTGCTGGTGCGAGACATTGCAGCTGGGTGACTGGTCGTCGGCTGGCGGTGCGTTTTTCGACGAGCCTTTTTTGACGCCGCGGGTTGCGCTACGGATGGTGTCCCATCTTGGCGGCAACCCAGAGTTACGCAGTAATCGGGTGGCTGGTCTCGGTCCATTCTGAGACGATTTGGTGGATGGAGATTGACAACACAAAGTGACAGGGTCGCAAGTTGAGTGTGACAGGGCGAGGGTGCCATGCTTCTATTGACCTGAACCTGTGGAAGACAATATAGAAGGTGAAGGCATCTCGGAGGCGGTTACAGGGTGACGGCAGTGCCGAAGGTCCAGGCTCGGTGACATCCATGAGTGGGTAGCAGTCTGGACGGGAAAGATGGAAGGTGATGGGTGGAAGAGATAAGATAACGTTGAAAGATGCACCTGTGCGGCCACGACGCGATGCGCGATGGCGCATGGGCTGGCAGCCACCTCAGATGAGGAAGGTACGTAGCTAAATATGCCAAAAAGTGAAGTAACAACCCGTTGCCTGACTGTCACTGTACAAGTATATGCCTCCTGTCATATTGCTGCCCACTGCCAGCAAGCTTAAAAGCGGGCAAGCGGGTAATATGCGAATCTGAGGTGGCGGTGGCAACACTGTGAATCGTCTCTTTCCTTGAACCACAAGACCCGTACGGTCCGACTGATCCGCGTGCACACTGATGGAGGTTTTATACAGGGAGGGAAGGACAATTCCAGGGCAGTCTTGTTTGATGTAGCACCGAGTGCGAGTGCCTGAACATGCATAAGGGAGGGTGCCATCGCCTGATGGTTCGGTTCGGGTACCTACGCCGTAACTCTCTCCGTCCGCGTATCTGCAGCTGTTTATTCACAAATCAAGGCCAAAGTCTGGAGTTCCAGGCTGGGACGGGAAGCAGCTGGCGGCCCAGCAATAGATGGAACTCACTACCTATGGCACACTAGATCAGCAGGTACCTAAGGACACCTAACTGTAGGTACCAAAGCTCGGTAGGCAGTGGGAGAAGGCACCTGGAAAAAGTCGCGCAAGGTACCTAAGGTATCTCTCTAGTACTACCTAGTCCGCACGTGCGGACGTGGCGTCAACCTCTTCCTCCACGGCTCTTATTTATCGACTTCTGCCCATGGAATAATTTTCTGTGCCGCCGCAAATGCCACTATCATCGCTACTGCCGCTGTCACTTGTAAATTGTGGCTGGCAATTGCTTGTCCAAGGCCCATCGAGCGAGCTTGTTTGTTCACCCCGATCTCTTTATTTGTACTTGTTCCTTGCGTAATCGCTATAATATTGGGCCCGAAATACATGGCACCTTGTACAGCGTGTCTGGCGCCCTCCAGTCTTGTCCTCTTTTGGAAGGGCTATCCTTGCTCGTATCCCGGCCACCGACCATTTTTGGGCAAGTCGTCGTGCAAAGGAAAACGGCGAATCTGACCCATGCTGGTGCCCATGACATGGCATTCCAGCTGCTAGAAACCTGGACATCGTTGCTGCAGGGCCGGTTATCAAGGCGAGTCGGCCAGCAGCTATACCTTTCTCCGCCCTTACCTACCACTATTCCTTCCTACCTACTATGTAGTGACTGCATATTACATACACTACAGTGTACGGAGGTAGGTACCTTTTCGCAGAATTGTCTGTCACTCAAATATATCCGGGTACCTCACTGCAGGTATGCAAGCCAGTCAGGCAATACCTAGAAGAATCATCTTAAGAACACGAGTTCTTCTCCATCCACACACTCACGCCCTGTCCCATCCAGTTCACTGCTTCGCCAGCCGCGATCCCCTGACCTGCTGAACCCCGAGCCTCAAACCAATCCTACAGAATCACCACCTAACGGCAATCTGCAGCGGGCGGGAGTGCTCAACCCACACTTCACTCTCCTACGCGCCTCGCTAAGAGACGTTGCTCTTGCCGGCCTATCCTTGCTGTCGGTTCTGTCGCTGGTTTGGGGAAACTCGTGAACATCACAGGGCCCCCCTGTAACTCGCTCAATATCTTGTACCTGCCTCCCACCTCTGCACACCATAAGCACACCCTCTTACCACCATCCGTCTTTCGCATTGCGACGTTGCGACTGCGTCTTCCGAAAAATCCGTCAAACATCGCCAAAGACTCTCGAAAGCTCCTCGCCGTGGACTGCTCTCGTTGAAAGATTCTTCGCGTCAATTCACCATCGCACCTTCATTTCCGCCACCGTCACAAACGAAATCAGTACCGACGACGACCCTGGTCACCACCATCTAAAACAGCTCCATACCGTCTCGGAGAGGACCCTCTCGACCTCCCCACTACCTTAGTTGCTACTTCCCGCCTGCTCGGGAAGCCCGTTCCCACGATATTCCGCCTGCTCCGAACCAGCTCGAGTCCATCTCGACGTGGGCCGAAGCTCCCCTAAACATCCATCAGCCCTATGTCTTTTTCCTTGGTTACATTCAACTCGGTTCGACACGCTTCAGACATCATTGTTGCGTTTGCGAGATAACAAACGCGACGTTGTCCCGCTTGCGCCTCGATAGTCCTCGGGCAACTCGGCCTGCGAGCCATCTAGCCGCCTTGCCGCGGTGAACGTCGATTGCCCAGGATGGCCCGACTGGGAGTTTCAGCATCGACTGCCGGCATTTTGCTGGTCCTGCTCACCTTCTTGGCCACCGCCTTGGCCGCCACCGAGACTGTTTACATTAACGGACAGGATAAGGATGGCAACACCAAGGAGCTTGCCGTGAACCGGAAGCCCGCTCTGTATACCGGCGACTTCGGTGATTGTTTGGGAGGTCAGAGTCTATTCAACATTACCAAATTCGACGCCGCATACTACGCCGACAACATGACTGTCCAGTTCCACCTGGACGGAACTACCAACATCAGAAACGAATCGCTCATGAGTACGTAACCGGGAATGGATGCAAGCTATCATTGCACGGATGCTAACTTCAATTAGTGCACATCAACGTCGAAGCTTGTAAGCTGCAGCTTGGGACGAACCGTTTCGGAAGTAAGAAACTGACTGTTGCAGACGGCGAGACAAGATTCGAGATGAACTTTAACCCGTGCATGGCAAATATCGCCAGGTGCGTTTGAACCGCCGCTTCATTGGACTGACTCGCTGATTTGCTTCATAGCCTGTGCCCGCTGAATGCCAGCAATCCCGTCACCGCCTTCGCCGAGTTCCGACTCACGCCCGCTCAGATCGACGGTATCCCCTCCATTGCCCTGGATATTCCCGACTTCGAGGGCTCGGCCCGCGTACAAATCTTCGCAAACTCGAGCCAAACCGAGATTGGATGCTTCCAGGCGGTTATGCGTAACGGCAATAGCTTCTCTCACCCAGCAGCGATATCCTCGATTCTGGGCGTTTTCACCCTCACCGCCATCCTGGCCTCGTTCGCTACTGCAGCCTATGGCGTCAGCATTCCTCATATGAGGACGCATTATGCTCACTCGGTGTCGGTGCTTGTCATTTTCGAGACTTTCCAGACCGTCTTCTTCTCGGGAGCCCTATCTGTCGACTGGCCCAGCGTTCTGCCTGCTTGGTGGAGTAACTTTGGGTGGGCTGCCGGCATGATTTACAGCAAGCAGATGGTCGATTCGATCGACGGATTCGCCGGGGTGACTGGGAATGCTAGCCAAGTCGGTGGAGCGGGATCGACTGTCATCAACACCGGAGGTGGTCTTGTGCAACAAATTTACGGCCGCTCACTTGAAAGTCTCTCTGAGACTTCCGTCGACGTTGCGGCAGTGCCGAGTCTCGCACAACGAGCTGTGCGCGAGTTCAACACGAGCAACCCTTACGAATATTACTGGGCAGGCGTCCCTGTGGCGCCGGGAATGCCCACACCCGGCAAGTGGATTGGATTTGCGGGAGATCTGTCTGCTCTGGGCATTCCTGCTGCCGATGCTTTCACCATTGGCCTCATTTGGTGGCTGGTGGCCATCGGCCTGGTTATCCTCTCCATTACAGTCTTCAAGTTTACACTTGATCTGCTGGCTGGGGCGAAGCTCATCAAACAGGATCGGTTCCTGTATTTCCGCAACCACTTGGGGGGATACCTAGTGTCTGGTGTCCTCCGAACACTGCTCGTCGCCTTCTTCTCTTTGATGACGCTGGCACTTTTCCAGTTCAACATTCGCGCTCCCGCCGGTCCGACGGCTGTTGCTGCTATTGTTTTTATCATCCTGTTGGTTGGCGTTGGTGGCACCGTCGCTTACGCCTGTTTCTTTCGTTTGCGACTCGGCAAATACGAGATGGGCCCAGACAGGATCGTATTCGAGCAAGGAAAGCTTTTTGGCGCTGTGCCAGCCATCGCAACCACTCGCACCAGCACATTAGGAGAGAAGGAAACGACCACGAAGCGTTATGGATCGATACCCTTTTTCAAGATTCGCTTCATCGACGACGACCCCAACCGGCCCACAGTTCACCAAGACGAGGCCTACATCAAGCGCTTCGGCTGGCTCTCAGCTCGCTATCGCCGCTCGAGGTGGTGGTTCTTTGCGTGCTGGCTCAGCTACCAGTTCATTCGAGCCTGCTTTATTGGAGGCGGGGCCCGGAACCCCCTTGCGCAAGTGTTTGGCCTGTTTGTTTTCGAGATCCTTGCCTTCCTCGTATTCGTCAAGCTGAACCCTTTCGAGGGACAGAGGAACACTTCCCTGGCAATCTGGATGTTGGGCATCACCAAGGTCGCAACAGCTGGGTTCTCTATCGCATTTTTACCCGCCTTTGCCATTGGTCGCATCCTGTCAACGGTCTTCGGCATCATCATCATCGTGGTGCAGGGGTTCCTCGTTGTTGCTGTCTTGGTCCTCATCGTTCTCGGTGCCATTTCGTCATGGATGTCCCTAAACCGCAACCGAGAACAGTTCCCGGAGGTGCTGGACGGAATCCGCATCAAATACTACGAACACATGAAAGCTAAGGCTGGCGATTCACCGCCGCCACCGAGGGGACCGAAGCGATCAAGACTATCCAGGTTGACCAAGCCTGATCCCAAGCTGCAAGTTCCTCAAGAGCCTCCCCAGCCGTACTTCAACGTCAACAGTGTTCGCCGAGCCCGCAAGATCGGGGACGATGACGATTTTGACGATGATGAGGTTGGGGACATCATCCGCCCAGCCAACGCCTCGGTGGTTCAGTTTGCCCCTGGTACCCGACGCAGTCGAGCGAATAGTGCCAGCTCGCGACACTCAGTCGGCAGCTTGCCCCGCCGAGCCAGACCACACCGTGCTTCATGGAGTTCGGCTGATTTCGCCGACTGGGATCCTCAATTCGACCGAGCTACGCCGACGCTCGCTCACCGGAGCAGCTTCGGCCACCAGCGAAGTGGTTCGTTGCGACAGGTGTCACATTCTGGCTCGCTTTCTGATCTCGGGCGCTCCTCTAACAACAACACGCCCATCCACGAGAGATCGTCTTCCAGAAATGATCTCCGCCGCCTGATGACGCCCACGGAAGAGGTTCCAGAGGAGTACATCATGACCCCGGGTGCCATGTCTCCTGAGAAGAGAGGAGACGACAAGGTCGACGAAGCTGGCGTCTCTCCCATCAACGAGAAAGACGAAGAAAAGCCCTTTGAGACAAAAGGAGATGTCTCGCCTATACAGGATAAGGAACAGAAGTCTTGATCGGAATGCATGGTTCGGCACGAGCTGCCGCCAACGTCCCGGACATGGTTAGCGAACGACAGGATCGAACCGCACGTCGCTCCGGGACGGTTTCCTTTACAAGATTGCATAGCATGGCATAGACGGCCAAGCCTGGCCCTGACGAAGTTGCATGAGAAATGGATTACGAGGCGTTGGGCAGGACAAAAAGCTTGTTTAGAGAAACAACATTTTGTAATCGGCACCAGTGCGAGGGGGGCGGACATCGGCCTGCTCCCCCCGCTACTACATTGTGCACATACTTTTTTCCTGGGCGGTTTGGGACTTTCCCCTACGTCGATACTTGCTGCAGATACATGGGGCCTGCTGGCATCCCCAGATAGAAGTTTGTCGCTTAGAATTAGAAAACCACGTCAAAATGCGAGTATATACACTAGTGATTCACCGGACTTTACCATGGAGTGAGCAATGCGTACCGTGTAAGGTACTTGCATAATGGTCTCTAAACTTATTGTTCAACCTGGGAAGATTTTGACAGCACTCGCTGTGACCGAAGCCTACATCGAGGCCTACGCCGGCCGGGGACCTCGCCGGCCGGAGCAAGTACTAAGGCCGGGTACCGGTGCCATCGCCGGAGACTGACCGGAGCCGGCCTACACTCCGCTCCGAGAGTCTGTCTGAAGGAGGGTCTATGGAGTCAAAACAAGGACTTGCAGATAGTCGCTAAAAGAGTGTTCTCAGGTCTAGGGGGAACAAGGCCCACGAACTACCATTGCTGCGCATGTTATGCATCGCAGGGTGGAGGTAGCAGAGGAGACCGAATTGGCCGGATCTGATTGAACAATTCGGGGCCCTCCACCTCTCCGCCGGCCGGCACGCTTCTACACCATGGTTTTGCGTCAAATGGGCACACACACCACCCCCAATCCATTTCCCACGCGCAGTTGGATCGTGTTTCGAGCGTCGACGACGACGATCAGATTGACAAGCCAAACACAAGTGCAGCGAGACAGGTTCGGGCAAGGTAAAACGGACGGACGACCCTTGCCGTTTGCGAACCAACGGCCGAGCGGTATTCCCCCAACTGCATGATGCAGCCCATTGGAGGGAGAGAGCTCTGTTGGTTGGTGTGGCCGCCCGGCCTCTCGCCCGCCCTCCTCCCCCCAAAGGTAAGGTAAGGTTAGGTTTTGGCCGTTTGGACGGGACGGATTGGTGGTTTGCGAAGCCGAAGACGAGAGAGAAAAGTCAAGATGGTGTGGTGAGCGAATCCCGGGCGCTTAGGGTACCGCGGATAATTGGGCGGGATTTTTTTGGTCATATGCGAGTACGTGCTCCTCCCTCCATCTTGGTGCCCGATGCAGACCGGGCTCGGCGGGGGGTGCAGGAGAACACTCGGCTGGCGGGTATCAACACATGCTGAGGTTGTATTAGTGGGCATGCCGATGAGGGGTAGGTTAAGGAAGGCTCGCGTCGTTATTTTAGGAAACCCGTAAGGAGGGCCTTTTGGAGGGTGTAGGTACCGATCTCTCTGATTGTAGCTTCGGGTAGACATGTGCGGGAGCTAATGACTTAGTACGGATAGCTACGTTCATGCCATTTGCGTTCCGTCGGGTGAAGAAGACGGGTAAGTAGGTAGCTGGCTGTCTCTACATATCACAGTATGACGAGAGGTGACGTGAAGTAAAGTGAAGGAGGAGCATGGCAGCTCGTGGATGGGCGACACACGGTGAAGGTCTGGAACGGATGCTACCCGCCCCCGGCTGCGGAAGCCATGCTCGGTTGGGTTGGCCAACGTCGAGGGCACGTTTGACACAGAGACATTGGAACGTTCTGCCACCGTCAAACGCGGCGATCTGATAGCCTAATAAAAATCACCAGGACGGAGTACCAGGGCGGTGGTTCGCGTTCTCGGGTACCTTAGACATTTGATAGGTAACCTCCATTCCCCTCTGTCCCTTCTCAGCCTATTGACGCTAATGATGACCCGTGGATCGATACCTAGGCACCACCGTAAGTCTTAGTAACTACCTAAAATATGTGCCTGATGTTGGATGATGTGCAGTTTTTGTGTGATCGTGCGCCGTTGCCCTGCCTGCTGCTTCTCCTCGTCCGTTCCTGCTCCTGCTCTCGGTGGCTGCGAAGGCCGAGCGTCATTGCCGCGGGGGCCCACACGGTACCTCTTTCCGTCGTTCCCCGGAGCATAGACCTGCCTCGTCGGGCCCTGAGGTATGTGCTCGAGGTTTAGGGTCTGGTACCTGAAAGTAAGAGGGCGGGATCATGAGCATCATGAGCATGATGACGGTGCGGTCGTCGAGTACGTAGCTTGGTAGCGTACCTACTTGCCTGGCCTAGATCCGATTCAGGCCCGAGCTTCTAGCAGTGTGCCGTGGGGCTCAGGGGACCTCAGCCCGGTGCCACGTCAGGCTCTGGCCACCACTAATTATTAGGTAGTGTAGTTATGTACTCTGTCAGGAACCCAAGAGTCAAGACACGTTACCATCCATGCCTTCCATGCATGCCCTTAGTGTATGTACCTCACTGTGCGATAAAATGGAGTGGTAGTGACTTTCCATTACTTTTGCAAGTCGGTTGTGTCACCGCCCCCGAGCTCCCTTCACAGGTGTTTCCACACCCCGCTGACCGCCCACCATCACTGGCCCCCTTGTGCCCTTGCCCCCTCCTCCTTCGCCTGCCCTTCTGCTCCACTCCTGCCGGGGCTTGCCCAGCCTGCACCGTCCTGACCTACCAATCCGCCCTAAGCTGCTCCAACGAACGCAACAGGGCCAAGGTACAGGGGTCTCTTGGGAGGAGGCAGGCACCTGTGCCCATTTTTGGTCGAATCACACTCGGCTGCGTTGCTTGTCAACTTGTCGCAGCCGCCCGTCGATCTTTCGGCTCTTTCCTCGCCCTTTGGCTCCCGTCTGCTTCTACGTACTTCTGTTCTGCTTGCCATACTATGTGGCAGTTAGTACCTAGGTACGGTAACTGGATGACGACCTAGCAGCTTTACTCGCTCGGTCATTTCGCTGCTTTATTCTCGCCAGTCTTCTCTCTTCATCACCACCACCATCATCATCATCGCCATAATTAATCATCCTTACGACCAGCCTCGAAAAAGACTTACGCCCCCCGCCGTCACCGAGACGACACTACCGCCGCACCCCCCGGCGCTCGTTCCAACAAGCCAGCTCAGGGGGTTTAAAGTACCCAAACCGAAAAAAACCGCCTGTCCCCGATTTTTTTCTGTATCCAAACGAACGACGACTGCCGACTCGCCTCGCCTCGAGCCTTTTTCTCTGATCGGTGAACCCCAGACCAGGTCCTGCCTGCCTCCTACCCGCCCAAGTTCTTCGGTCTCGTCGTCCAAAGCCTTGACCTCGAACTACTGATCGCCTTCCCCGTCTCGGCTCGGGAAACTCTCCTGCCCACCCTCTTCCTGCAGGCGAAGCTCGTTCGTCCTTTATCAGATTTTCGCCCCTGCTTTAAGCGACTCCAGCCCCAACTCGAACTTGCGGGGCTTTCGGGCTCGCATCCATGCTCCGCCATGTCTTCCAAAGATCGTGACGTTGACGTCGACGACGTTGACCGGCCTCGCGAGAAGAAGGCCTCCCGCAGCAAGTCGGAGCGCAGCCTCAGATCTGACAAGGAAAAGGGCGACAAGGAGCACCGATCACACCGTGTGAGCTCGCGCTCCTCCAAGTCCAAGATGGTCGACGGCAGCGCCCTTGATAGCGAAATTACCTCCCACTCTCACCGCCGCCACCGTACCCGCGAAGAGAAAGAGCGCGACCGCGAACGCCGAGATAGGGATCGCGGCCACGGCCGATCCTCCTCCCTGACCGACCTCGTCCCCGAGCTCTCGAGAACCTCCCTCGCCGGCCCGGCCTCCACCGACCGCATTTCCATGCCTTACCCGACGTTCAGCAAAGCTCACAGCAAGGAGTCCGTCGTCAGTCGCGAGGATGTCTCTGGCTCAGCCGTCGATGCCAACCCGGCGAAGAAGAACGACCCTCTAACCCCCGAGGCGACCGACTTGGGACAGAGCGATATCAAGCGGTCCAAGAGCGCTGCTTCAACCGAGAAATCGCGCAAGGTGTCCACCAAGAAGGACTCGCGTCCCCCAAGCCCACCCGAGACGGACCTTTCAGGCAAGAGACGCTCCGAGACGCCTGAGTCTTCGTTGCGCAAGGAGCGCGAGGAGCGCTCCAGCTCAAGACTGAGCGGTGAGAAGAGAGAACGTGATGACAGACCAAGCTCGCGCCTCAGCGGCCTTTCGCGGTCGCACTCTAGAGCCGACGAAAGATCTCGGGTGAGCTTCAAGTCCAAGACTAGCAGTCAGGCTACGTATGTCAGGTCGCCCGCTTTCCCACCTGGCGTACATGAGAGTCTCAACATTAGGCCGAGCCGGTCGTCCTCGAAGCGCAGCTCTTCCAGCAAGAAGAGTCGGCGATCAGAACCCCAAGATGGGGACTCGTCACCCGAGAGCGCCATGGATTCGTCTCCCAAGACTCCGACCCAGGCACCGAATTACCCGCCACCTCCCCCGCCAGGCCAGAAGTATCCCATGCCTCCTCATGTGTATGCGGAGGATATCACTCCCTCCGGCACTCCAGCTACCGACTTCGGCGACGCCGCTCCTCCTCCGCCACCACCGCCGCCGCCACCGCCGCCTTTGGACGTCCACGAAGCGCCCAGAGTCGACTATCTCCTGCAGAACGGCGGTTTGCTCCAACCCGTACCCAAGACCTTCCTCTCTGTTCTTCCAAGACAGAACGGCGCGCGGCCGTCGAACCCACCCTTGGTCGGTCCGCAAACGCTGTTCGCGCCTTTCTTCAATCTGCTAGATCAGTATAACCAAGTTCTCAACAGAAGCGGCTCGGTCGCGGTGGCAACGGGCCACCGATCAGTCGCCCGTAGACTGCTGGATCGCCTCGAGAACGTCTTCTCCCGAGAACTGCCCGAGAATGGATGTACTTGTGTCGTTTGCGAGAGAGGCCCCGACGTTCAGCACCGCGGCCTGGGCTGGGGAGAAGTTCTTGAGTGGGTTAGCGGCCGCATCGAGCTGCCTCAATGGCCCCCATTCGACCTGTCCAGTCTGGGCTCCAACCCCGCAGACGTTGCTGCAGACATGCCCCCGCGGCCGGACTCGCCCATTAAGATCGACCCCGATATCGCCGAGGAGTTCCGCGAGCACTATCTCCGGCAGTCGAAGAAGGTCAGAGGCGCAGTGGACAAGTGGTTGAACAACTGCGGCGACTCCACCGCACCCTCCCCGCAGGACGTTGACGACGAGACGCTCGCGTTTGCTATGCTTACGAACCTGGACCCCGAGGACCAGCCCTACTTTAACGCCATCATTAGTGGCTCCAACCAGATCAAGCCTACTACGAGAGCCCCTACACCTGCTCACCACCGCCCTCGCCCTGATTTCATCATCAAGGCGGGTCTGTCTCTGCAACGTCTCTACCGTCTGCAAAAGGTTCCGCGAGATGCCGAGACTGCCATGTACCTCATCAAGAACCCTCACACCCACGACCTCATCGTGACCATGTCCGACATCAACACGCAGGAATGGGAAATTCTGACATCCGGGAGGTTCGATGGCTTTTTGTGGTCCGGAGCTGATGGCGACGACATTGCTACGCCTACTGCTGAGTCCCGTGGCGCCACCCCCGCAAGCAACTATTTTCCGTCCAGGCCGTCCACACGCAACGCGACCCCCTTCTCCCGCGGCGCTACCCCGGCTTCGTTTGTGAGCATGGCATCATCTGCGGCCAACCGCCAAGCCGTGTCTCGTGATGAGGAGATGGAGATGGCCGTCCTGGCCGAGGTGGAGCGCGAGATCTACCAGGGCATGGAGGCACTCGAGGATGCGTTCGAGGCTCTCCACCTCAAGGCAGAGGTTGTGCGGACGGCGTTACGTAACAGAGGAGCTGGCCTCGCGCACAGCTTACAGAACCGTCGGCGTATCGACGTGCTGCCGAACCTCGGCTCGGGCAACTCCCAGGCGTCTGGTTACGAGCGCCCAAGCTGGGCCCTGAGCGACCTCGACGGCAGCGATGACGACTGGATGGGCGACGACTTCGAGCTCGCCCCCGACGACTCGGCGAGCAACATCAGCAGCTCGCGGCACCGACGGCCGAAGCGCCGCGTGGAGAGGCGGACACCCGCCCCGATTGAGGAAGATGATGAGGAAAACTGAACTCTCGAGGATAACGAAAGCGATGATTACAGCTCAAATGGTATTTTTGTGTCTAAAGATAAAAGCCACGTGTCAAAGTCATGAAAGTTGCATATGTGGGATACCAAGGAAATGATGATGGATTGCGCGGTTGGTACGGGATGTGGAAACATGAATGATTGGGAACGATGAAAGCAGTACGACGGGAATGATTTTTTTCAAGCACTTGAGAGGGATGCCGGGACGAGCCATGGTGGTTGGAGTACCTTGCGTTGGTGAAGACTGTTGTGTGTCGTCCCGGATGGCAGGGTTGTTGGGAGTTTTCATGAGACGACGGGTGGGATGTCAGAGTGCGAGGAAAGAATGAGGTTCGAATGCTGTCAGATGAAACGCCTCTCTCTCTGGCTGTTTTCTCTCTCTACTCTTCTTGTTTACGACTCTGGGCGGGGAGCTGTGTGTAAGGGGGACTGAGTGCTTGGTTGGTAGGGGGTATTAGCTGCTGCATCGTCTCGGAGTCTCATTGGATTTCTTTTCCACGTCCCCATTGGGTCGGTCTTTTGTGTGTGTGTGTGTTTGTGTTTTCTAGTCTTCAGCCTTTTTGAAATGAGAGGTTTCGACATGATGGTTCGTTCTTGCTTGATGATTCTTCCTTGATGTGGGATGCTATGTGAACTGAGAACCACCTACCAAGTCTGGGTTTTACGCGTTTGAATACGCGCTATGACGTGAATCCCATGCTACTCTCGAGATATCTCACGATGAAAGTGGTAGGTAGGTGAGAGCAAGTGTTTCTGATTCTGGGAAGGACTTCTACGTCGCCTTCGTGAGCCAATGCTAGTGTACACACGCAGCTATCAAATTCCTCTCCCGTGCCCATTTCCGCATCGAGGTATCAATCATCCACCCTGGAGATGTGCGAGCCCTTTCTCGTAGCAAAGTAGTGTCGAGTGACAAGTCAATCTGACATGATCCGTGACGATATTTTGTGAGCGGAGATGCTGCGTGCTGCGTGTCAGTCCGGAGTGTTGAAGATGGCTTTTGGGCGAGGAAGCACTCGCCTGACCACCAGGTTTGAATGGGGTACGTTTCTTTGGCGTTGTTTCGTCGCTGCTGTCTCCATCACTGCCGTCGCTATGGCCCCGTCACTCTTGCTTGATAGGCTGCTCGCTGGTCGCCGCGATGCGACGTGACAGGTTTTTGAGCAAGGTCGTCACGTTCAGCCGTGCCTTGTCCTCCTCCTCGACGGCCGCCTCCATGGCCTCCTCTATCTTTTCTATCTTCTCTGTGGCTGCCTTCAGGACCTGCCGCGCTTTTTTATGCTCTTCGATGGCCGCTTTTCGGACCTTTCGCGCCTTTCCGCCCTCATTCCAGGCCGTTTTCACGTCCTGGGCGTTTTGCTGTACGACTTCAAGGAACACGTTTTGCTTCTCATCCTGATTATCCTTCCGCTTCTGTTGCGCCTCGTCTTTCTGGCGGAGGTAGGCGTCTATAATGGCCTCGAAATCAGCCTTCTTGATGCTAGTGGCGTTCTGATTTGCCGTGTTGGAGTCCAGTATGGGGGCTCGGACTGATGTTTCTGCGGCCGAGGCGGCGAGGGAAGCGCCGGCGAGCGTTGGGGTTTGTGTGGGGAGCGAGGCTGGCTTGGGCTTCTGGTAGGGGCTAGCCGAGGCTGCTCGGACTGACGGTCCTGCGGCCGCGGTGGTTTGCTGGATGCCGGCGAGCATGTTGGCTCGCGCGAAGGGCGAGGCCGTGTTAGATTCATTCGCTTTCAGTGGGAAGCCACAGAAGGCCGAGACTGCCGGCGCGTTGGCATTCGCAGGCTTCGAGGGCGTGGCGATGAGCTCTTTTGGGTTTTGCAGAAAGGATGATGTTGATGCCTGACTGTCGGCATCACGGGGATGGGGAGGAGATGACTCTGTCTTCGGCTTTTTGGCCTCCGGCGTTGCCTCGAGTGCCTGGTCTCGAACACCGCGCTTCAACAGCCTCGAATACGATCCAGTTCTCTTCTCGTTCGGCTTCAGATTTGGATCACAGCATTTGTCCGCGTCGAGGCCCACGTCTGCCAGAAGGTTGGAGATGCGATCCGGCATCTTCAGGCGGTTCATGAGTCTTACCGCCTCGAAGTCAGCGGCCGAGGGCACCGGATTCTTCGGGCGGAATATGCCGGGCCTCCAACTATTCTGAAGGGTTAAAGTACGGCTGCTGGTCCTCCACGGCCAACGGCTCTGAAAACAGGACACGCCATTTGACGTTGCATAAGTTGCGCCAGAGCGAGTCCCTCTCCTCCTTGAAGTAGGGCAGATCGAAAGGTCTATTTCTCTGGGCCCAGACCCCTGCAAGCCATTCGAATGTTTCGTCCGCCATGACCAGACCCGGGGGGAGCGACGGCAGGTCTTTCTGCTCTCGAATGAAGTCTGTCGTATCGTTTGAGGCCATGGCTCTGGTGATGTTGTTTGAAGCCATTACCCTGTAAAGTGAGGTGGGTTGAGAAGAAGAGAAGAGGATAGAAAAAGCGGAAGGAATTTGGAGGGTACCTAGTAGAGAAAAACCCCAATGTTGGGAAGGAACACCCGGTGGGGGGGGTTGCTTTCCTGTCAAAGGCCGTTGTGCAGTGTGGATGTGTGCTTTCCTCGACTACCTACACAAGGTTAATAAATCAGAAACACAGGCCAAGAATAAGGAAATACCTATAGACAGTGTGGTTGAGGAGATGTTGACCCTTGCTTGAGGCGGCTTGATTAGGAGGAGAAGGGAAAGAACGTCCGCAAAACCTTGGACTGTCGAGAATATGGAAGGTGCCTGCCCTTTTTACTAAAATGGGTTGAAGTTGGACAAGACCCAGTCCCCTGCCTTCCAGTAATGGTCAATAATTATATGTACCTTCTAAGTTTATGAGAACAACATCTGCTGTGCTTCAACATAAAGAAGCAATCAAAAAAGGAAGGTGAACCACATATGGGAGGTATAACCAGGACAAACCTCATGACCAATAGGACCCCAAAATCGAAGGCATCAAATGAACGTAGATCATGAGCAGGAACACCTTACATCAAAATCGTCCCAGTCCAAAGAATATACCATTCCCTTGATCTTATGTTAGGAGGCCATCTAGGACACGAAGACGCTTCACACCAAGGCAGGCGTGCTTCAACCAGGTCTCGACTTTTGGACGGCCTGAAGCTTTTTAACAGAAATCCTTTTCCTTAAGAATACGATAATCTGGAATCTGCACCCAAGCACAGGCCCAGAAGAGAAAGCGAAACAGGAGGAGCAATGTTTTTGAAACTTGTAAGGTGAAGAAGCAGGGACTGTAGTTCTTTTGCAGCTTCGTTTGGAAATTCCTAGATTCCAGATAGCACCGAAAGCGGACGGGGAGTCTTAGCCACCCATCTAGAGGGGACTTGTCGTTTGATAGTCGTGGATTATCTGTGGACATTACCTTCTTGCCGAAGCCTACGATCCGCGACTATCATCTACCTTTTGTCCCCCCCCTGCTATCTCTCTCCCGAAGTGCCTACGACCAACTGCGGTTTAAAAGAGTTGAAACGGACTTACAACGTTGTCTGAAAGACGACAATTTTACCCTCTCATGTGAAGATGAGAACCCCACGTTCTTGTCGAAGATAAAACTCCCTCTATTGTGAAGGAATTTCATACGAAAGAGGCACCTTTCCCATATGTACAAGGGTCTATTTACAAGCAGATCTCATTACCTGATTTTCTTTCGTTCTTTTTTTTTTTTTCCCCTCGCCACAGGTTCGCCGATCACCCACAACAGTCATCGTCCGCCCCCTTCCCCGCGACGAGCTGCTCGCCCGCCCTCGCGAGGCTGTCGTCCAGCATCTCGAGCGAGAGCCTCAGGTTCCTCCGCGCCCTCTCGTCCTCGCCCAGCGCGGCCCTCAGCATCTCCCTCGCCTTCTCCTCCTCCGCGACGGCCTCCCTCACGCTCCTGGCGTGGTGCTGCAGGACCCCGAGGACCTTGCGGACGCCCTCGTCGCGGAGCCTCTGCTGCGCCTCGCCGTGCTGGCGGACCTGGGCGGCGAGGACGGCGCTGATCTCGGCCGTCTTGGCGCTGATTGCGTTCTGGATGGCCGCGTCGAGGTCCAGCGCGGGGGTTCGGAACGTTGGTGATGTTATTGTCATTGTTGTTTCTGCGGTCGAGGTCGTTTGAGGGACGTTGATGGGGGTGATGGGCGTGATGATAATTTCGTCTGCCTTTTTGCAGGCGGTGGCTTCTGGTTTTGCTTGGCTTTCGGCGCTCGCGGGCTTGGTTGTGTTAGCCTCGCGTTTGATACCAGCAACAGTCTCTTCTGCCGAGGTCTCAGATGCCGTCTCCGCGGCGGAGGTCGAGGGTGTGGAGACCGACGACGAGGAGTCGGTCGTGGGCGACGGCGCGGACGTGTTCCTGAACACGGCCTCCTCCTCCTCCGCCTCCGCCTCCACCTCCACCTCCATCTTGGTCCTCTTCGCCCCGGACGCCTCCCCGAGCTCCTCCCGCGTCTCGCTGGCGCTGCGCTTCTCCGCCTTGGCCCCCATCCTCTTCTCCTCCGCCGACAGGTCCGGGTCGCAGCACTTGTACGCGTTGAAGCCCGCGTCCGCAAGGAGCGCGACGATGCTCTCGGGCATCACGAGGCGGTTCATCAGCCTCGTCGCCTCGCAGTCGACGGCCGAGGGGACCCACTCGGCCGACCAGGCCCCCGGCGCCCACATGTTCAGGAGGTCCTTCTGGCGCTCCACGAAGAGCGGCAGCGAGACGGCGTCGCACCACTCGACGCGGGACAGCTTTGATCGGAGGGACTCCCTGGCGGCGCTGTGGGCGGGCATGTTGAACGAGCGGTTCTTGCGGGACCAGACCTTTGCGAACCACTCGTTCTGCGCGGCGTTGGGGCTCAGTCCCGGGGGAGGCGGCGGCAGGCCGTCGGGCTCCTGGTCCGAGTCTGAACTATAGTTTAATAGATTCATGGCTCTCTGCAACGTGAGGTTGGTTGGGAAGGAGATGAGAGGGAGGTGCGGAGAGAGGGTGCCAGTCAAGAAAAAGCCCAGTGTGAACGAGGGAAGGGAGGAACTTGTCTGGTCGAAGGGCGTAGGCTGTCTGGAGCTGGAGTCGGGTTTCCTCAAATATAATGATACGAGGCACAGAGGACGAGAAATAGAAAGAATAGACAGTAGTTATAGTCGAGAAGCAAATGAACCCTCACTATGAAGGCGGTTTAATATGAACGAGAAGGGGGGAGAACGCTTTCCAAGACCTTGATGCTTGATGACCTGCCGAGAATGTATAAGTGGACTTTTTCTTTCTTTTTCCTGGGAGGATCGAGATTAGAAAAACAAAAGGCCAATCATCTGCTCTGTCCAGTGCAAGTTCAAAACACTAGAACTCGAAGACATCTTGTGAAGAAAACACGAGCTGATAGGTTCCAAACGTGAAGCGAATGTCAAGAGAAAAAAAGAGGATTAATCTTTGGCGGAATGCTCAACCCAAGGGAGACAGAGGGTGAGAGAGATCACGGAAAGATCTCATGTGTCCGACATGGCCCCAAAATGCGAACAACAGGGGAAAAACCAATACAAAATCATGAGCAAGGGTCCAACTTACATAAAAAATCTTTCAAAGTCCAAAAAACCCCGCCAAGATTCTTTGCATCTTATATCGAGAGACTTGAATAGACATTTGAGAGGACGTTACACCTCACGGGAGGGGTGGTGCGCGTCAACCCAGGTGTTGGCTTTGGCGACGACGCGTTAAGGGGCACAGGGGGGGGGGGCGCCTTGTGAAATAGCTAAGCTCACGAAGCCCACTAGCGGCCCTCGCGCTGAAGCCGGGCAGCGCCGGCCGGAAGGAGCCTCTTGCTGGAGCTTAACGGCCTTCGGGACTAGGTCCTCCACGCTCTGGTAATAGCGCTGGGAGACAACCCCCCCCCCCTCTTCTCTTTCTATATTTGCCTCCAGCGGCCAAAGTTTGAAAACATGATCTGGATCTGACTGGAGCGTAGACCCGTGAGAGAGAAAGCGCAGCAGAAGGAGCAAAGTTATGGAATTTCTAGGTCGAGAAAGAGACAGGGACGTGGATTTGGTTGGAAAACATCTTGTATTACAGAAACAAGAAACCACGTCCTTTAATCTTCAGCTCGCTGCATGGATGGACAGAAGATTCCTCGCAGGCAACTCGACAGCATCCCACCTTCACCAGGACGCAACATTCAGAGGAACCTTTTCCTGATATTCGCTCTACCGGCTATCGAAATCCAGACACTATGGCTCATGACCTTTCCCACATCCACACATCCACATACCCGGCAGACGGGGGGTTGAGAGATAAAGAGACAGCTAAACAGCGGCAGCAGAAGAGTTGCCACACACAAAAGAGAGGGCTCGAGATAAGCGCGACGCTGTGCTGTAGTAGAAACCCCTTTGGTATCCCTGGAAAAAAGGACGACAGAAAAAAAGGGGAGGGGAAGAAAAAGGAGTTTGACAGTACCCTTGTTCCACCCTACAACGCCAACCCTTTGACGCTTCTCATAGAACCATGAAAAGGGGAGAGAAAAAAGAAAGAAAAAAGACCATCGACTTTGGTATCAGTCCTTCCTGCGGCTGGGTAGCAGAGAACGCTAATGTGCCGCAGGACGCATTTATGTGCTTAGAACATAACCTCTGAAGCCATATGTACGGTCCGACCTTCAAGGATGGCTGTTTCAATGTACAAACCAGAAAAGGGGAGGCCCACCAACGCCACTATGCTTTTTGGGGAAAAAAAGGACTTGAACCAAACAAGCTGCTGTGAACATGCATAAGACATTTCAGTGCGACAACTACTCGTCGTCAAAGATCTCATAGCAGTTCTGGAGGATCGTGTCGACGACCTTGATCTGCCATCCCGCATCGGCAATGCTTGTGCTGGGATCGGTGCCCATGACGGTGGGTCCAAAGATGACAGCGAGGTTGTGCGAGTTCATACGGTTGACGTGGGAGTTGTCCATGACGCGGTGGAGGTGCAGGGTCAGGGAGCGCAGGGTGGCGTAGTTGGGATCGGGCAGACTGTTGATGATGGCATGGAGGGAGTCACGACGGACAATATCATCATCGTGTTCTGGAATAATGTTAGCCGTAGATAGGTGTAATAGACCAAATGAGACTTACTGGCTGCCTCAATCAGCTCACTGTGGTGCTCCGTGGTAAGCAGTGGGTTGGGGAGATCGCGGAAGAACTGTTTCAACAGGCCCGTAACACTATTGACGTCGTGGTAGAAGTTCTCCGGATTCCTAAAGTCAAGCGCAGGGTTGCTCGAGTCAGTGTCGAACATGGTCTTGAGCTTGTTGATGTGAGTCAGTGAGCCAGATTGGCGGTAGATGCCCTCAACCCCAAGTCCGTAGAGGTCCACTGCCTGGATACACTGATAGACGACCATGGGCACGGGCAGACTGTCTCGTTCATAGAGGCGCGACAAGGTGATGCCGAACACGGGCCTCGCGGGGTTGGGTGGCGGTGCTGCCATGCCACCAGGGGGCGAATGCCTGTTGTGCTGGGGGTAACCTCCAGCTCCGGGCGGCGGTCCCTGGGTACGTTGCTGCAGGGGACCACCCTGTTGACCCTGTTGCCGCTGCTGTGGCTGGAATGGCTGGAATTGACCCGGCGGCGGTGGCGCCTGCTGCTGCTGGGGAGGCTGTTGCTGTTGATGTTGCGGCTCTGGTTGCGACGGTGGCGGGGGTGACTGCGACTGCGGCGGCGGAGGCGACTGACTCCCAGAGGTTTGGAACGGCAAAGCTCCGAGTTGCGGCGGGCCCTGGGATGTGATGGTGCTGCCACCTCCGTTGTACCTGGACTGCAGAACGCCGGAGTTGCGGTTCGCCTGGAATTGCTGCTGCTGGCTGGGCTGCTGGTTCAGCATATTGCTGGTGCTGAAGCTGCGGCCGTGCTGTTGCATCTGGGGTAAAGACTGCTGTTGCGAGGAGGGACGCTGCTGCTGCTGAGCTGCCGGCATGCTAGGCGGGGCAAAGCTCTGGGGAGAGTCTGGGCCCTGCTGGAAACCGGCGCCAGGTCTTGCTGGGGGGGGCATCTGCTGCTGGCTCTGTCCGGCTGGCGGCCCAGAAAACTGTCCGCTCGGTGTCGTCTGCGGGACGTTCGATACCGACGCGTTCGGCTGGTGGCCCATGCCTGGGTGGCGGGCGTTAGCCAGGATGGGGTTCTTCTCGTACTTGATCTCGTTGTTCGGCGGCAGCTTGGAGTGGTGAGAGGTGAGGACGTCGTTAAGGTCGCTTTCGTTGTTGATGGCCATGACGGCTTCGCGAAGACTGCGCGGTCCTCCAGAACCTTGTCCCTTGATAGGGCTAATACTAAGGCCATTGCTCAAGAGGAGTTTCTCGCTGAAGGATGCTGCAGAATGGTAAGCATTTAGACACGCCGTGATCGCGAGGGGAATATCACATACCGAACTTCTGCATCTGCAGAGCTAGCCCCGCGTCCGTGTCCCTAACCAGGTCCTTCAGAGCGGATACAGCCTCTGGTCTCGTCCTAGCAAGCAGCTCGGCCTTTTCGCTCTGCAAAGTCTGGACTTTGGCCTGGTAGTCCTGGTCGGCGGCCTGGGTCTTGCGCAAGAGGTCCTCCTCATGCTGTGGGCCCGACTTGGACTTGAGACTGAACATCTTGCCACTGTTCCTGCTGGTGTCGCCGGTACGCGCGCGGTCGTACTCTTCTGCCAGGCTGTCGTACTTGGCCTTGGACTTGCGCATGGCAGCCTCGAGGTCTGCCACGCGGTGTTCGGCGGCCAGGCCGTTCGCCTTCCAACCTTTCCTGCTGCGCTCGGCCATGGCGGCCATCTCGATAAGGTCGTCGTGCATCTGGTGCAGGGAGACGGCGAACTGGATGCCGTTCTCGGCCATGCGCTCGTGGATGTACATCATTTCGGTGTAGGCCTGGGCGAAGGTGCCCCCCTTGTGGTCGGGTTGATGCATGGTTTCCTGGCTCATGCGGGAGAGCTTCTTCAGGGACGAGGCATGGGTTTCCTCGATGTGGGACCGCTTCTTGAGGAAGAGTGCGAATTCCTGGCGGGTGATGTGTTAGTTAGCCCCTTCAGCGGGCAAGGTGCCATTCGATAAGGGTCTCGCGTACCTTTGCGGAGGCAATGCTGGCCTTGAGCTGGTTCAACATGGTTGACACGCCAATCTGCGCAGTTCTGGTCAGCGGTCGAGGGGGAACAACGACGACGACGACGCGAGAAAAGGGGATGGAATGCTCACGTCGGACGACAGGACTTCTTGAACCTGGCGCGCGACTTCTGAATTAGGGGCGGTGGCGTCCGGCGCGGCGGAGGCGGCGCCGTTCGCAGGGCCTGGTGCGCCATTCTGGGAGGAAGCGGCTGGGTCCGTGTTTCCTAGCGACATACTGCTCGTCCTATCGCGCTGCTGCTGTTCGTTGTGGGAGGGTAGGTTGTCGTCGGACGGGGAGCGGAAGTCGGCCATCTTGAGAGATCGGGAGGAGGTAGTAGGCCGGCGCAACGAGGATGGTGCTGTGGCACGGGATCGGGTGCTCCGGTGGCGATGACGGGAGGCTCTGATCGGAGGGCGGACTGGGGAAGGAAGGACCAGGACGGAAAGTTGGTCGAGAGCGCAGCGTCAGTCCGAGAGTCGACGAGAGTCAAGTGTCTCTCAGTCTGGAGCTGTGATGGCAGATTCCCGTGCGTTGGCGAGAAGGGATCCTATCAGGTGGAGAGACAGGGGGTGAAACGGAGGAGATTCATGCGAGGGGAGCTCGACGACGGGTTCGCGGGAGGATGGGTCGTCCAATGTGCGCGGTTGTACGGGGAAGGCGATGGGTATCGTGTGGTAGAAATGTGGCCTTGGACACACAAACACACACACACACACACACACACACACACACACACACATAGACACTCGGATGGGCGCGGCGGGTTGGTTGAGGACGGTGGTGTGCTGGTGGTGGTGGTGCTGGCGTCGCAGTGACCGGGGAGCACGGAGGACGGAAGAACGTGGGACGAGGCGGGCTGCGGCCTCGTACCTAGCAGTTGTCGCAGACCGGGGTCGAGATGGCAAGGTCCACCTCGGGCAGGCAGGGTCCTGGTCCTCCCAGCGGGTTGCTAGTTGTTCTCCCCGGGCCTGTATAGCCTGTAATAGCTTTCAGGCTGTGGACTCCAAAAGGTCATGTAGTACCGAATCCGCGCGGTGGAGGAGGTGTCGTCGGCGCCGATGGATGGAGAGAAGCAAGTGAAAATAAGATTGGAAAAATAAGAAAAGAGAGTTGATCTGGAAGCAGGATGGAATGGATAATGGAATGTCTCAGGTTTTGGACGAGATAAGACCAGACCAAGGAACTTCACCTCGCTGTGCCTTAACCTTGGCGCACCAGAGTTTACTTGGGAGGCACCCAAGGTAAGAACCACAACGTCAGGGAAGTATCTTATCCAATCAATCTACTATGTAAGCTACAATGGGTTTTAGGTGGATAGGGCAATAGAAGCCACACTGATGCAAGCCGTGGGGGCGCCGGGAGGATCAAATTGCTGCAGGCGGTACGGGTCGCACGGCCTGCGAAGGTAAGTTCCTAAGTACTATACATCTCGCTTTTTCCTAGAAGGAGGCAGGCACGACTGCAGGTGCAGATTGGGTGCAGCTGCCAGCAGCAACTCTAACATCTAGGGCTGGGATGGGGCAGAATGATTAAGGCACCTATTCAGGTAGGTAACTTATTAGGTATTCGCCGCGTTTGTCCTGCATAGATGTGCAAGCGGCTCTTCGCAGTCTACAGAGGCACGCGACGCGCGGATCCGGGGGCTGGAGGCAAACGGCGAGGCGAAGCACCAAGTCAAAAGAATCAAGAATGCTGGTTGTGGCAACGCAACACAACATAACACAACCACGACACGCAATGCGGTACATAATAATGGAGAACCGTTAGAAATCTTCTGCGTATGTCCGCTTGCCTGCCTGCCTAGCGAAGTGACGGCTACCTCTTATCATCTATGAACAGCAAAAGCCAGAGAACGACATGACGCAGCCGGTTGGGATTGCGTTTGGGGGCGGCTGTTCCTCGGTCCGCTAAAACGTCCTCGCATCAGAGGGCCACAGAGTCAGACTCGCACCAAACCCACTGACAATCGCGGGGGCGTAGTCCCCTTCGAGGTTAGTGTCCTTCAGTTAGTGAGAGAGAGAGAGCTGAGCACAGCCACCGAGATCTGCTCTCCGGCGCTGAAGAATGCGACTACGTGGTGCCCGTATTAGTACGCACTTCAACTCTACCTGAGCACGAAGAACATCCAGAAGGTCTTGGGGGCCGACGAACCTGAAGCAGCTGCTGGCGCACGGAACCCGTACCGTAGCTCCTCACGCGACGTCGCAACGAACCTGAACCCAAAGCTTCTATCCATCTATGGATAATGGACCATGGGTACCGTCAAGATGCCGTCGCGGCTCTCGCGGTATTACTATTCACAGCCGGCCGCAGTTTAATTGCCATCGCCGAACCGGACCCTGAGTGGATCACCATCCGGGGTCAGGCCTGCTCGACAGTCAGACAGACTCGTATTGGGACCGGCCTATCCGTCTTACACTCTCTGCTCTCTGTACATACAAAGATCACAAGTAGACTGGCAGGTGTTGTTGGAAAATCTTCGTTGTACCGTCCTACTCAGCACCTGTGACTTCCTCTAACTTTCGATACAATACCGTCCTCCAACACGGCAATCACTTGGGAACTTTAACTCAACTGACCTCAACCCACTCATCTACAATTAGTCTGTACACTGCCCAGCTCTGTTCGTCTAGAGAGAAAAGAAAACATGCGTTCAGACTGACAGCTCACGGTCCCCCGATGGCTTGTCTCGTGAACTACACTAAAACGTCAACCGAGCAACCCCCCCGAACCAGAATAGCATGGATGCAGCGGCTACTCCAACCTTAAAAAAACCTTACGCGCCCCCCAATCCACCCGTGCATACACGCATGCGATCTCGTAAAATGAGAGGGAGCCCGTCACCGAAGCCTTCCAAGAGTTCCAGAGCCCCCCCGCTCGGCGCCGAGAGTGATATCGATGGATATCGATGACCCTGATATATAACGGGCCTAACGGCCGCCCCCATCACTGCCCGTCGGCAGGTACAGGTACACTGGGGTGCATGAGACGTCACATCCCCGTGCGCATAACCTCACCAGAAACTATCCATGGATGGTGCAGAGACGTCTTGAGCCAAACACGCGGTTCGCATATCGACATCCCAAACAGCACCGGGTTTTCGGGGAGAATCACCGTCCAGTGATCCGCTGCAGTGCCGAAGGCCTGACAGCCGTCATGGTCGTATCGAGAAGCTTCACAGGGGAGTTGTCACTATGTGGACGATACGAAGCCGAGATGGCGGATGTCGGTTGACGATAACGTCTGAACATTGTATGTGGCTCCCGCCATGCGTTCCGATTGCTTCGCTTCCCATCATTCTCTGCCGGACGATGAGACGGCCGGCCACTCCCGGCTTCCCAGGACGCCATCCGGGCTTCCCCGGGAGGCTCTCGCCCTCCGAAGGTTATATCAAGGCCCGGCTACAATCCGATTCTTGCTCCCAATGTTTCCTCCAGGCTGCCCACCAAGACGACCTCGTAAGGTTTTCGTGCTTGTGCGTGTGTGTCTATGTTCGCATTCCCATTACAACCCCACTGTCCATTTGCATCCACATCCACATCCCGAGCCCCTCAGAAGAACAGCAGGTCCAGGTGCCTCTTCTCCGCCGTGTACCTCTCCTTGAACTCCTTGCGCGTCAGCCACCTCGCGAGCGGCATCATCGTGTCCTTCATGTCCATGACCCCGCGCTTCTTGGAGTCGATGTGCGACGCGTCCACCACGATGCGCTGAAGCTTCTCGATGGAGAGAGCGCCTAAGCGTACCGTTAGCGTTCTCTTCCTGCCCAGGAGTGATTCTAGTCAGAGTAGAATGCTTGCGACTCACCATTGTCGGCCAGCTCCATAAGCCTCGCCGGCGTGCCCACTGCGATGCCCGTCCGCGTGCCCTGCAGGAACTTGACCTGCTCGTCGACCTTCATGTGTTTTGCAAACTGGTGAAAAGTTAGAGCTCATCGTACTTTACGTAGTGTGACATTTGGAAACGTGAAAAAAGAGGGTAAACTCACCAGCTTTGCTACGGTGCTCTTCGGGGTCTGGAACTTCCTTAGGGCCCGGACAATGTCCGCCGCCCGTAGACCCGCGGCGGCGACGACGATGGTGTGCGGCGCGCCCTTCTTCTCCGGCGCCGTGTGCAGCTTCTCAGGCATCTCGGCGAACTTCTCCAGGAAGCCCGGCAGCTTGTCCAGGGACCTGGGCTCGGCCCACTCCGTGGTGTCCTTGATTGCGTTGGCTGGAGTTGGCGTTAGCGATTTAATCCAGAGTAGAAGATGGAAACTATCGCATCATCCAAGCCCCTTTCTCATTCAAATTTACCCGAGTGGGGGTTTGCCGTGATGAAAAACATGAGGGCGAGCACGAAGTAGGCGTTTTCCTCACCTGAGATTGACAGGTCCGACACCTCGATGGAGCTGAGATCCGTGCCGAAACGGGCGAGCTTCTGCGCCGTGTAGTCGGCCAGCAGGTTGCTGTCCATTACGGCGAAGGACTCGTTGATGCCCAGCTCCTCGTTGAGAAGCGTCTCGTCCACCGCGTAGGTCGACTTCTTGCTCTTCTTCTTCTTGGGCTCGCCGTCCTGCCCGGAGGCCGCTCTCTTTTTCGTGTTTGACATGGTGCTCTGATGTGTTTTGGTCTCTCTGTTGCCTGTTATGAGAGTATATTCGGAATGAGCAACCGATATGGCGGTGTGAAATTTGAGAGCGACGATGGGTATATGTCAGTGAGTGAAGATCCTGCTGTAAGAGGGACTCGAATTGTGTCGCCGCTTGAGACGAAAAATTTCGACACCTTTGGGCGGAAAATTCAGTTTCGCACTGTGGCTTCGTGGCGGGACCACACTGTCAGACGCGGCAACGCCGCCAGATTAGACCGCTGGACTATCCACAGTGCGAGGCAGCTGCCAGCTAAAGAAGCGCACCGACCAGGCAACCGCTGCACTCAGCGCCGAAGCACCACTCCCTCCATCATCGTGAGACTATTCCTTCACCGTACTGTATGTATTCAATACGACATCTAGCAGCATAGGAAGCGTTTATTATTCCTCTGAAATTAGTCTGAGATGGCCGCCAATTAGATTGCTGAGACCAGCTGCTTGAATATTCTTACCAGCAAGTATGTGTCTCTGCCTTTCAACTCGATATCCTCTCAGGCAAATATCACATCTTCCCAGCTTCACGAGGTGCCGAGTGGCGGGGGGTTTCGAAACCCGTCGAAGGTAGAAGCCATGGCCTGAGAACTCCAAAGTACTTGGACCAATATAACCCCAGCATCAAGAGTATTATTCGCATTTCATCTCGTCCCGGAGGAGGAGCAGTTGTCCAAAGGAAACGGGGACCTACGCATCATGTAAATAGTCTCAAGTACAGTATGTACTTTGATTCCCAGGAAACACACCCAGATCTGCAATGCAATTCATCTCGTAATGAAAAGCCACATCGAGCAGCACCCCGCGAGCGCTGATCGCATAAAGCGACGACACCCTCCTGATGGAAATCGGAAGGCTTCTCGGACACAGTCCCCACCAGGCCGCCGAACAGGCCGCATCCACCATGCACCCACCACCAAATGCAAGCGCCGGCGCCGCCCCCGAAGAGCCCACTGGACGGGCCCGACCACCCCCACAAATTCTCTTATCCCTTATCCCCCCACACCGAAACTTTTTTCCCCCTTCGCGATAAGAGATTTTTACAGATAGGTCCCCTGCCAAAACATTTTCCCAAAATATTTTGGAAAAGTCCCGAGGATCGCGTCTAGTCTTTTGGTCCACAACTCCTGCGCTTCACTCCACGGCTACGCAACCTTAATTCGGACTTTTCCTTCTTCAATCTGTTATTCTCATTCATATTCGGAGTACCGCCGCCCGAGAACCAGCCAGCGACACAATGGCCTCCGCAGAGCTCTCCTCCAAGAAGCGCAAGCGCGCCGAGGCGACCGCCTCCGCCGACGACACCGCCGCCGACGTGACGAGCAAGAAGTCCAAGTCGGACAAGAAGGAAAAGAAGGACAAGAAGGAAAAGAAGGAGAAGAAGGCCAAGGTCGCCGAGTCCGAGCCCGAGGCCGTCGAGGCCGCGCCCGCGCCCGCGCCAGCACCAGCAGAAGACAAGAAGGAGGACTTCATCGCCCTCGAGGAGTCCAAGCAGGAGAAGAAGGAGCGCAAGCGCAAGGAGAAGGAGGCCCGCAAGGCCGCCGCCGCCGCCGCCGCCGCCGAGACACAAGAGGACGCCGCGGACGCCTCCGCGATGGACATCGACCCTCCCCCCGCCGCCGAGGTGACGAAGGAGGAGAAGAAGAAGGACAAGAAGGAGAAGAAGGACAAGAAGAAGGACAAGAAGGAAAAGAAGGAGAAGAAGGAGAAGGAGGAGGAGGAGGAGACCAAGGAGGAGACCAAGGTCGAGGAGGCGCCGGCCGCAGAGCCCGACACCAAGGCCTCGAAAAAGGCCAAAAAGGCAAAGAAGGCCAAGGAGGCCAAGGAGGAGCCCGCCGCCGAGGCTGCCCCCGAGGCCGGCGCTGAGGAGGAGGCTGGCGCGGAGGGAGCCAAGAGGGAGAAGTACATCGTCTTCGTCGGTAAGTCAAATCACCTTCCGCAGTTGGGCGCGGCGCCCAACCGAGCCGCGATGAACACAACGATCCGGACTAACGCCCTCCCCCAAGGCAACCTCCCCTACTCGGCCAACAAGGAGTCCATCGGCAACCACTTCGCGGCCTACAAGCCCACGGCCATCCGCTGCCTCAACAAGGACGGCAACCCCAACATCTGCCGCGGCATCGCCTTCCTCGAGTTCTCCAACGGCTCCAACATGCGGACGTGCCTCGACAAGATGCACCACACCGAGTTCGACGACGGCCTGTCGCCCGCGCGCAGGATCAACCTGGAACTTTCGTACGTCTCCCTCTTCTCTTCCCATGCCCTCCTACGTCTCCTCCGTCTTTGGTCACATCTCTCCCCTGCGCCTTCACCGGGTTCCGTAATTCTGATTGATGATTTACAGTGCTGGAGGTGGCGGCAAGAGCAAGTTCCGTCGCGAAAAGATCAAGACCCGCAACGAGCAGCTCGACGAGAACCGCGTCAAGCGCTTGCAGAAGGAGGAGGAATACAAGAAGCAGAGGTCGTCCGAGGGTGGTAAGAACAGCCAGCAGGACAGCATCCACCCTAGCCGTCTGGCCATGATGTACCAGTAGGTTGGCGTTCTGCCAAGGGCTGCTTAGTTCGTAATAGGCTCTTTGGATAGAGCCCCTAGGTGCACCGCACAGGTCTTAGGACCAGTCATTTTATATGTCATGTCACAACGTCAAGAGGTTTCCTTCTAGATACCATCAGACACTTGCAATAACAATCAATTCTCAAGGCGAAGCTAATATCCCGTCCTGGCCAAGTGTCTAGTTCCTCCATCGAAAAAGGTGGGTGTTTGTGAAAGTGTGTGCTATCTACAGAAAAGCTTGGGATATCCTTTGTGTGTGTGTGAATGCGAAGCTTGCCTACTGCCAACGTTTCCCTGTGCGACAATGGCAGCCATCTTGCAACTTTGGTTTCCCGGTTGAGGAGACAACAAAGAAACGAAAGAGCTGCTGCAATTGACGCTCCACCATCACCATTGCCGTGACAATCCAGGTCAGACGTGACCATGTCCAGGACGAAACTGTACAAGCAGGTGGGCAGAATGTGTAGTTTGGGATTGTTGCCATCTTCGTCGGGTGTGTTTAGCTCGGCCGTCCTGTGGGCGCCTCTAAAAGGCACTGATTCCTCCTGGATAAGCATAAGGCCGGGTCGAGCAAGTAGTTTGAGCCCTGGTGGTCAGGTAGGGGTGGTGTGAAGAAGAACGGGCATGTAATCCACCTCAATACGCCGTTTCCAATGTTAACACGCAACGCTCAAGTTTGACTGTCGCGCTCACAAAATCGTGCACTTGGACTTCTTCTTCTGCTGCGGAACAGGACGAGGGTTGAGGACAGCACTGGGGGAGATTAGCAGGCAGCCTTACACAAATCCACTCAAATGACACCTACCGGATGGCCTCGTCGAAAACGCTCTTCAGGTTTCTCTGTGTCAGGGCTGAGCACTCGAGGTACTTGTGTGCCTTAATCTCCTTGGCGCAGATCAGAGCCTGGTCGTACGAGACGGGCTCCATGCGCTTTTGGCGGAGGGACTCGAGGGTGTTGGGGTCTTCTCTCAAGTCCAGCTTGGTACCGACGAGGATAATGGGAATGTTAGGCGCATGATGATCGATCTCGGGGTACCACTGCGTATCATTAGTGCTGATCGCCCATGCGTTAAGGCTGCAGGACGGCTTACCTTGGCCTTGACGTTGTCGAATGACGGGGGGCTGACGATGGAGAAGCAAATAAGGAAGACGTCGGTCTGGGGGTACGAAAGGGGTCGCAGTCTGTCGTAATCCTCCTGACCGGCAGTATCCCACAGTCCCAAGCTAATTGGCTTTCCGTCGACCATCACACTCGCCGAGTAGTTGTCGAAGCTGGAGCTCTGGTCAGATCATCGTCGCGAGAAAGTGTTTTTTCCTTTCTTTCTGGGGGGAATTCTTACACGGTGGGAATGTACTCGCCAGGGAAGGCGTTCGTTGTGTAGGAAATCAGCAAACATGTCTGCGAGTCGGTCAGTCGCGCGTCAGGAAATGGAGATCGTCATGAATAAAGGAGCTCACCTTTCCGACGGCACCGTCACCCGTCACCACGCACTGCAAAAAAAATGCCCGTTAGCTCTGCGAACTTCCTCTCGAAGCGTCGAGACGATGGCGAGGGTGGCGCGACGCACCTTGAGCGACTGAACTCCTGGTTGAGCCATGTCTGTGATATTGTCCGGAACGTGAAGTTTGATTTCACGACGGTCGTTAGCGCGAATAGAGTTCGCGATTGAAGGAAGTCGGCGTCAAATTAGGAACCGATCCGAGATAGGAGAATGCGAAGCCAAGTGTGACACGAGGTTGCTGGTTTGGAGGGACAGGGAAAATGGTCGAGTGTTTCTCTGAGTGCGGCGATACGTCGGGGAAGTTTGATCTGTGGTCCTGGAACTCGCAGGAAGGTATGGATGGGTGTGCGATATAGGATGGATTGGTATAGTCGGGTGTGGGATGGTACGATGCGAGGCGGCCTAAGCTGCTGGCGACGAGCGGGCAGGTCAGAGGAAGGTCTGGCTGTCTGATCGGTGAGGCAAGGTACGGTTGCGGGTCAGGTTAGGTCCGGCCAGCAGGTCGAGTGAGGACGGGACTCTGATGTGCTGTGTTGCGTTGCGTTGCGTGGTATGGCGAGACGAGGTTTGAGTGAGGTTGAGCGAGACAAGGTAGAGAGAGGAAAGAGCAAGCTGCGGAGTCTAAGCTGTGGTGGGTTCCGACGTCTGCATAAAAAGTCGAGGTCAGAAATGTTTTTGACACAGCGGAAGGGATTGGTGCCGCAGGAGGTGAAGCTGGAAGGGTGATAGCGGTACCCTGTAAACGGGATATCTAACCTTCCTCCCAGGCAAAGAAAGTGGGGATGGGGGCACTTGGGAAACCTGAGGGAAGGGAAGTGGAGGGGGGTCGGGGATGAGCGGCGGTTGAGGCGAGGTAGTGCTACCTAGAGTCGCAACACGGTAGGGTCCGTCGTAAGGTCCTCCTGCTTTTGCTGGTGCTGGGTGCGCGCGTTGCGTGGGTGCTTGGGTTCTGGTTCTGCGTGTGCTGGGAGAGGGAGTTGCTGGCCCAGGCAAAGACCAGGCAGTGGATGATGAATGGTGGTGGTGGTGGTGGGTGGTGGTGGTGGATGGGCCAGGGGTGTAGTGTGGTGGGCAAGCCGAGGGGAGAAGGGGAGCCGACTGGGGGGGAGGGGCTTAAAGTGATGGTGGTGGGAAGGAAGGTGGAAGGCAAGCAAGCAAAGCGTTGGACTACGAGGGCGGGAAAGGACTGACCAACCGGGATGAGGTACGGGTAGGTACTGGTAGGTACCGAGACAGGTAACAGGCAAGACCTAAGCCAGACGGGCCTCTCGTTGGTTAGACGTATTCGCACTTGTCAGGGCAACCCAAAGTGCTGGGTTTGGTGGAAGGAAGGATATGGATGGTATAGTTCGGTTCGTTCTGCTGGTAAGATTTGCCCGGACAGTTCGAAGAAGACGGGAGGAGAGTGTGGGCGAAGGGGGGAAAGAAGCGACAATGAGGAGGAGACAAAGACGAAGCAGACACAGAGGCAGGAGAACAGACGCTTCGATCGAGGTGCGGATGGAAGGATGGCGGATGCAGCAGCAGCAGAAGTAGCGGCCAGTACCCACGGAGGTACACTACTGTAGGTACCTATCATCTAGCAACAGCAGTTGGGTCCAATGCCTCCTGTTTGGGAGACGATAGGTACTTACCGCGGACCGCTAAAGTATGGTAGGCGAGGACAGGTTGAGGTACCTGGAAACAAGCAAGATAGGCACCAGGTAAAGAGGTATCTCAGAGAGAGCACGCTACCAAGATACCTGGGAAGGGTGGCACGTACCGGTGTGCGGCCTGCGACGCGACGCGACGCGATGCGCTGTGCTGCAGCGTGGACAAGGAGCTCCTGACTGCAACAGTTTCGGCGTCAAGGCGCCCTATCCCAATGGGAAAGCAGAGACGGGCGGCGGCAATGGGAGGACGGGCAAGTTGCAACTCTGCTCGGCGAGGCCCACGGACGACCAGACATGGACGGGCAGGCAGAGGAGATGGTGCGGCACCAAACGGCGAGAGGAGACCAGACGAATGATGTCAGGCAACTGGTAAGTAACACTGGCTAGGTACCAAAGGTTGGTAGGTACACCACTGTATCTAGGTATTGTTTGCGGCGCCTGCATGCGCTCATCGTGGTACACAAGGCGAGACGAGGCGAGGCGACGATGAGACCAGGCGGCGCGTGGGCGTCAGGCACCGGGGGGCTCCTTCAGGCACATCGTACAGCATTGATGCACGGCACTACACTACGTCCCTTGGTTGCTCAGGTACGCTGACGGGAGAGTCTCGCGAGAAGTGAACAGAGGCCAAAAGAGACGACAAGAAGAGGCGAGGCTGGCATCGATACCTAGAGGTAGTAAGCCTAAGCGTCTGGTGGCCCGTGTTGAGTCCCCGTTGCTGGTGGTCGGTGTTGGTCTTTCCGTTGTGAAGGGCGATAGAAGGCGCCGAATAGGTACTTCCTGATACGCACGGGTACTTACTTACCTGACTTGCCTACCTACCTAGGTACGGACGGCTACTTCCTTCTTAGACCTTTGCACTAGCCGCCGACAACCCAAGCTGACGAACGATGCTGATGATGCCGCCAGTGCCTGGCCTAACTAACGGCTTGCTGTGAGGATTCGAGAACTGCCTGACTACCTAGCTAGGTAGGCACGTTCGTCTCCTGGACGTCAAGGAGTCCATGGCAGCAACCGCCTCATTGGCCGTGGGCGATTTGCGACAGCAGCCAACGGCTGGAATGAGTGAAATGACAGGAGCCAAGGAGTCCAGCGTAGTCGCCGTCAAGGTCAGCCTCTAGCCTCACGCCTGTTGTTTGGTCCCCGGGGCCATGTGCGTAACGCGATAGCGTCCCCAAGCAAAGGCGATAGCTCTGTGTATTACATAACCGTGTATTGATTCGAGGTACTCTCGGTTATATTACTCAGAATTCCCCTCCCCCCCCTATTCTCTCCCGTAGTATTTATAATCTTAAGTCCCCTCTATACCCTCTATTACTTAGACAATCAAGGTAATAATATAGTAAAACTTTTATAGTATTTTAAAGTACTAAGACTGTTTTAGTTTCTAGATTATATTTAATATAGTAGTAGTTATAATTATTTTACTTATAACAGTACTTTTAATAAACTACTATTATACATATATATATATATATATATATATATATATATGTCTACTAACTAGACTATATTCTATTAAAGTATTAAATCTACTATTTAAAGTTTTATAACTAATATAATAAAACTAATAATCTTAGGGTTATTTAAGAGTTATATTATAGTATAATATACTTTTTAAATATAGCCTCGATTATTAGTACTTCATATTATAAAAAAAACTAGAATATAATCTAAGAACTATAACTATTATTATAATTATTTAGTTACTAGTAACTAACTAGTTATTTAAATATACTAATTTACTTTAACTATACTACTAGTTACTATTAATATTATTTATTATAAAACTGTTATTTTTATTTAGTTTAAATAGTAAGATTTAAAGGAAATTTTTATTAGTTTAGAGTTATTAGTAATATAACTTTAAGTAACTTATAATAAGGCTAAATACTTTAAATTTATACTATTATTAGAGTTATTATAGTTAATAATTTGATTTTCAAGGTCTAAAAACCTTAATACTAAAGTTAACTTTATATATTAAAGTTTATTCCCGTATAGTACGAGATAGGTACTATTACAGTGTATATCATCCAGAGTACTAAGTACCGCATTGTAACTTGGCCAAGTGGCAAAAAACATTAGGGAACCTGGCGAAGGTGATAGGTGGTGCTGTTACGCACTCGAGCACTGCAGGGAGGAGGGATGGTGCCGCCTGAACCCATCATCCCTGAGAGCTCTATCACGGATTGTCCAGTGTGATCTGACCTGTCTGCCAATCGCCTGTCGTCTTAGGGGTATTGAATCGGAGCGGACCACCGTTTCTGGGTGGTATGATAGGGGGGACCCTTCCAACGCAGTTCCATGTCTTTTTCTCTCAACCACCCCCCATTTCGTAGAGACAACGGGCTCCTTCCCTTGTTGATACCTTGACGCTTGACCTCACCTCACTGCGGCGAGACACTGAGAAAAAAAAAAAAGGGAAGGAACGTCGAACATGGAAGTCACGGTGTGTGAGGCAGGGAGGCTGCCACCAAATACAGTGGGTCATGTAGCCCGAAACGGAGTAGCGCCGGCCCTGCCATCGAACTGGGAGACTTTGCGACAACTACGAGGGGCTGGGCCCGATAACTGCCAATCGCGGCAACCGCAGCAGAAACATGTTAACGGCCCATGGGCCCGACGTTTCTTCAATGTCCCTGTCCTCGTCCTTGTCCCCCTGTCCAGTCGCCGACCTCCTCCTCCCCCGGCCTCACCCAAGTTTCTGATGAGTCGGGTTCTCCTTTGTTTCTTGTCAGTTGGAAGTTGGAACACTCACACACACTGCGGTCTGCACCGTGTTGCTCCTCGCCCATCGCCCGCCCCAGACTCTGCGAGTTGAGTTCAGGCGCCACTTGACGCACGTCTTGTTACAATCTGCCGTCTTCGATGGAACACCCGAGGAACGTTTTGAACCTCCTTCTTTTCGCCTTCGCTCTCCGCCGAGGGGTGCCCCCTCCTTGGCCCTCCAACCCGTCCCGTCTCTTGCCAATCTGCTGGCCACACAACGCGCGCACCTTCACGTCAGCTTCACCACTTACACGCCCGGACCGCTTTTCTCATCTTTTGCCTCTCCTCAATTTTTTTCTCCTTCCCCCCTTTCCCTTGTCTAATGTCTCCTCACATGCGAGGCGGCGAATGCCAATGGCTCCGCAATGCTGAGATTGACGATCCCAAGGCGGAAAGACGTCTGCTGTCTGATTTGCTGTGCGATAGAACGGCCCATGGCTTTATTGATTCCACCCGCTGATGAACCCACAGGCCCCCGATGGACGATGGATCTTTGTAGAGATGGCTTGCCGGGTGCGGATATTGATTGAGTCGGCTCCATCCTGCATCCCGGTCGCCGTTCGCCTTTCGTGTCTCTCGAGCCACCCGCCTCCAGTCATTCGTCCTCGAGCCCCTGCCCGCCGCAGTCCCGGCCACCCACATCAGCCGCCCTTCGGAGTCCATCCGGCTGGCTGTCCGTCTTGTCAACCATACCTTAATCGACACTGCCTTTCTGCTCTCGCCGACCCGTCCTATCTCTGCTTTGCTGAACAACTGCTGTCAGGTCTAGAGAAACGCTCGTCAGATCATCCGCTTGCTTGGCAGCACCTTTTCCCGGATCCACAGCGATGTTTCCCCGTGTCTGGAGGGGGACTTCTCCCCAGGGGCTGCTTTGGAACCTGAGGAACCATTGAATGTTTCCACGAAACATCCAACGGTATCATCCGCTTCTTTCCATTGAACCGGCGGCCCCCAGTTGGCTCTCTGCCTCTCGCACAGATCGCTTCTTCACATGCGACTGCACCCGTTTCCCCATGCGCTCGATAACGCGTCCCAGAGGGCCCAGACCAGCAAGGACGTCATATCGACAGGTATTCGCCTGAATGCTCGATGCACGGAACCTACGGCCTGAACCTGAACGTGAACCTGTTATGCTTCGTCTGCCACGTTTTCGAGACTCGTGGACTGAGGTGTATTTCCTAGGCTGCGATCTTGTTGCCGGCCGAACAGATCCCAAGTCTCCTCCACCTAACCGTGCTTTGAAGTATGCACTTAACTACAGTGACAGGCCGTTCCTGGATGATTGGAAGACGCTCGGCCTTTCCTATTTCCCTGCCTCGACCAGTTCCACCAGCTGTGCGGTCATCTCCTTCACTGTGTCATCGTCGTCCATGTACTTTCGACCGAGAAGTTTCTCCCCCTCCGAGGCATCTGTTGGGATGCTCACAGTTGGCTGTATTCCGTCCTCGCTAAACAACCCTGTGGCAAAGGCCTGTGGGAAATGCTTCTTTGCGATTTGTCTGCCATCTTCCCAAGACATATGTTTTGAGAGGATGAAAGACTGTCCCCCGGAGACCGCGGGAGAGAGAGCGCTGATGTGCGCATCAGCTACATCTTCAACGGCGATGTAACCGGTGTTGATCGGCGTGGCACTCTTTGCTCCCCTCACGAAGTCGAGCAATGCGGCGTTGGATCCGGCCAGCATGCCCTCGGAAGTCGTGCGCAGTTCGTCGCGGCCGAAAACCCAAGCAGGCATGATGGAGATCAAATCAAACGGCGGGCTGTGTTTCTCCACCCAAGCCTCGGATTGTTCCAAGGCGGCTGTTTTGCTGGAACTGTAGGGGTCTTCGTACGGAGCAGTCGGAGTCGGCAGCCGGGAGTCTCCAGTAAATGGGGGCCGGTCCAATCCCTCGCCCCGGAAGGCGGAACGCGGCATGACGGCTACGATGGAGCTCGTTACCACCACCCTCTTGACCGTGTCAGCTGCTTGGGCCGCTGCACTTTCTAGGATGCCAGTGACACCTAGAACTGCCGGGTTGATGTATATTTCCTCAACTGTTCCTTGGCGGTTGTCGGGGCGCAACTTGGGCACGGGAGACGCGCAGTGAACGATGTACTTGACGTCTTTCACGGCCTCATCATAGGCGCCGGCCAAGGTGATGTCTGGAACAATGGCCCATGAGAGGTGCTCGTCCGACGGTTGGAGGCTTTGGATGCTCGGCGTCGCCAGAATCTTTTCGATGCCGGACTTGGACCTGACGGCGCATCGGACCCGGTAGCCCGCTTTGAGGGCCTTGACGAGTGTCTTGAAACCGACGAAGCCGGTACCGCCGGTAAGAAGCATGAGATCGTTGGGCATTTTAAGGGTGAGATGACTTGTTTGGACTGTCGACCATAACCATAACCATAACCGTACCTCATGGCTTTAAAATATATACATGGCCTACACCATCATGTTAGCCCAGTAACCGGTATGGCTCTGTCCGTGCCGGCACCGAGAGGCATAGTCTGGTGGAATTGATTTCAAAGCACGTGCGGATTTAGCCATAAGTCCGCTAGGAACAGTTGGGTTTGTTCGTTTCTCGAGGAGCCGTACTCGACGATCTACGGACATGTTTGATCGGTCTCGACCCAGGAGGGTTTCCAGGTGAAGCAAGACGACCCACGATGTTAGCTGACATGCATGACTGGGCAGAGGATCGAGAGACGTGGGCACCTAAAATCCGCGGTGGACATAGGGGTTATGCCTAAATCCGAGAAGGATTTCTCTACCCGCATGCTTCAATTATGTCCTGAGTTTACGTCTTGCATCGGGAGATTAATAAAAGTGCTGATCAATGACTGGCAGAGATTGAGGTGGTGTACAGGTTCTGTCTAGAATCGATATATTCTCCAGCAATTCTCCTGCTGGAGAACCTGTCTACATCTTGTTACATCCAGCAAACACATGGTTGTCCGCACAGAACATCAGATGAAAGCCCCACGATACCAGTTCACACCCTCAAATTTATTAGCTGCAATTGTGCCTGCTGGTTGAGTAAGATCTGACTGAAAGAGGGGCGAGAAAGTGAAATTTCCGTGATGGCGGACCAGGGGCTGTACCTGCAGTACTACGTAGAACTAAGATGTATACACTACTAGCACTTAGACTTCCGGTTCCACGAAGAATATCGTTATTTCAAACACGCATCCCTCTCCACAACTGATCGGGACTTCCCGTCTGGAGGTACCCTAAGTCGGCGTCGAATGGCCTAATCTGAAGTCTCACCGCGCCGAGAGCAGGCTTCGTTACGACGCTCTACAACTGGAACTCTGAATCTATCAAGTGCGGATTGCGAGGCGGACTTGTGGAATTCGCTAAACAGCGGATTGAGACGGACGGAACCTGTCTGGTCGTCCGGCGGATTCGTATACGGCCTCTCGATCCGTCCGATTATTCGCCTATCTGCCTGCAGGCTCGGCGAGTCAGATTCGCCTCTCCCCCTCGCTTTCGTGATCTTAACTAAAACTGTTGCGAAAGCACGATATCCTTCCTCCATTGAGTTTTTGACGTACGAACCGCTCCACCCCTCCCTTACGGTCTAAGTCATGGGAAGGTTTTCGGGGCGCCGGACTGTCGAAGCCCCGTCCGATACGGTGAGGGGGGCCGGAAGTGGGGCCGATAACGAGGACCGTGCACACCCTGCAATGCTTTTGACGACATCCGCCTCGAAGCGCGTCCACTATCGATTCAGCCGCGTCGACCAGCTCCCGAGATGTCGGACGGGAAAACCAACACACACACAACTTTTCCGTGATCCGCACTCCACAACATCCCGGGTCCGTGTGCACGTTTCGGCAATCGCGATATGACGAATTGATCCCAAAGCCCACGAGCCATCCATCATTTGCGTCGCGACACGCGCGCAACGACGCTTGCACACACATTCACCCCCAACAAACCTTGGCCGCCGCCATGTCTTTCAACACACCCACCAAGGCCCGCGGCAGCTTCCTCGACGATGACGACCCCCTCTTCTCCTCCGCCATCATGGACACCACCACGGGCCGCCTCAATCGGACCCCGGACGCCCGCCGCGCCGCCGCCCTCGACCCCCCCTCGAGCCGGCAGTCCCTCCAGACCCCCTCCAACCCGGCCGCCAACCCCCTCCGGTCGTCCCTCCGCAGCTCCGCGTACCGCAACCCAGCCACGCCGGGGCTCTCTGCGTCGGGCCGCCGCAGCATCGCCGCGACGCCGCACGCCCGCGCTGCGTACCGAACAATCGACCAGCGGCGCGCCGCGGCGCTCACTCCGGGGGGCAAGAAGCGCCGGGAGAGCCTGCGCCCGCGGCGGGAGAGTCTGCGCGACGTCCTGCGGGGGCTGAGCCGGGTGACGAAGCACAATACGGATGTGGTCGTGACGTCGTCTTCGCCCAGCGACGTCGGTGGGCCAGCGCTGCCGATAAGGACGGTGCCCCGGGCGCCGGACAGGAGCTTGATGTACGACGACGACGAGGACGACGAACTGCCGATCGATAGACCGAGGCTGTCGCTGCCGCTCGACGTCGAGGAGGAGGATGAGGACCTTGTGCCGCCGCGGCTGTCGGAGATGGATGAGAATGCCACGATTGAGTTCCCGAGGAGGGCGTACCCGAACCAGTCGAGGCTGTCCATGGGCGAGGGGAGGTTGAGCGGGTATCGGAATTTTGGGGAGCTTGATGATGACGACGACGGTGGCGTGGGGTTCGATCCGGGATTGGATGTTGGTCCGTTTGACGACGAGGAGGGACGGGAGCAGGATGCGAGTCTTGAGAGGTGAGTTCACACGTCGTGGGAGGGCGTTGGGATTGAAGACGGAGAAGCTGACACGCACAGAATCGAGAACGATGCCGCCCGTAGAGAGACGCTGGCCTCGGCAAGAGAGAGCGACTTCGGCTTCCAGGTGCCCCTGGACGGCGACCAGACGACGTTCATCATGGCCGTGGAGGGACAGAGCTCGCCTGCCCGCCCCTTACCAGAAATCACAGACGAGCAGCCGTCCGTTAACATCGGCCCGCTGCCCGACGACCAGAACCCTCTGCCCCCGTTCGACTCCGACGACCGCGACGACAATCCGGGCGGCGGCTTCGAGGACTTCGGACCAACGTACGACATGCGCAGCTCCAGCCCGGAGGACTACACGGCGGCGACGATGGCGCAAGCAGACATCACGGACTTTGCGGGAGCGGACGCGGATGCCACGGAGGAAGAGGCAGACGCGGCGGAAGGCGGTACGGAGCAGCAGCGGCGCGGGGCAAAGCCGTCGAAGCGCGGGCTCAAGCTGTCCCGGTACAACATCGAGTACCCCTCGCTGCCGCCGACGGTGGTGAAGAGGCTGGCCGGCACGTTCGCGCGGTCGAGCGGCGTGACCAAATCCAAGATCAGCCCCGAGGTGCTGGCGGAGATCCAGCAGGCGTCGGACTGGTTCTTTGAGCAGCTGGGCGACGACCTGGCGGCGTACGCGAAGCACGCGAAGCGCAAGACCATTGATGAGAGCGACATGCTCACGCTCATGAGACGGTACGTACGCAGAGGCACTGGAATGAAAAGAAAAAGGCGACAGGTTTTGCCCTATATTGGGGTATCGACATTTTTTATTTGGTTTCCCTTACAAATTTGTACAGTCTTACATTTTTACTCTTACAGACAACGACAAACCAACTCGACGACGACGCCGTTCTCCCTGGCGCAGAGACACCTGCCCCGGGAGCTGCTGCAGGAGCTGAGAATGCCCAAGCCGGCGCCGCCGCCCGAGCCGCGGAAGAAGAAGCGGCGCGCTGCCGACGGCGACGGGGAGGAAGGGGAGGAAGGGGAGGAAGTGACCTGATCCCTATAACGGCGGACCGTTTCTCTATCCGACGCCGGAGAGAGAGAGAGAGCGGAGACACGAATTACACACCTACCAATGCTTGTTCATGCGCACCCGCCGCGAGATGTCGGATGGGGGCTTCTTGACGACCATCCACAGCATGATGGACGTGGCAAACGCGAGCCCGTACCTACGAAGTTTTATTGTCAGCGTGCTTTTTCTCATGGCGGAGTAATGAAGGAACGATAACGGAAGGGGTGGGGGATTACCATGTAAAGATGTACTGGGCATGGTTATTGCGCAGGTTCACCTCCGCAGACCTGCCGATGGGAATACCCCTGGACTTGAGGTCCATGACACGGAAGAACTCATGCTCTGCGAGAGGTTTAGCAAAGTGTACGCATACAGAGGACGGAGGGAAAAACACCCCCGCACAAAGGACATACCAATAGTAGCCTCAATCCAAACCGGTTGGCTCCCCGTCAGCTCCGCCATCTGGCGGACGTCGGGGAAGAAGAACTCCCATCTGTCGGGCCTGTTCTCGGGCGTGAACATGTTCTTCTTCCACGGCTTGCGCAGCAGGCCCTCGACCGTGACCTCCCCCCGGGGCAGGCCGCCGGGCCTCTTCCCCTGGTCGGCCATCTCCTTGCTGATCCAGCCGCGGTTCACCAGCACCGTAGTCCCCTCCCCTTCGCGCTCCAGCGGCGTGACGACCATGTACCCCTGCTCCCCCTCCCACATGCGCGGGCCGATGAGCATCTCCTTGTCGTGGCGGAAGCGGCCCGTCGCGAGGACGCGGCGGTAGTCGAACTCGCCCACGGCCTCCGGGTCGACGCGCGGAGGCAGGGGGAGGGGGTCGCGGACGAGGCGGTCCTCGTACTTTGCGATCAGCTTCGTCTTCCAGTCCAGGCGCTGGACCTGCCAGGTCCCCAGGCAGAAGGCGGTGATGGGGATGAGGGCGAGCAGGATCAGGCCTGGGCCGTGGCGGCGGCCGGTGCGGACGAGGTCGGGCGGGTTGTCGACTATGGAGTGGAAGTCGGGAGGGGGCTCGGAGGCGAGGGGGCGCGGGGTTGTGTGGAATGCGCGGGCTGCTGGAGCTGCTGCATGTCTCGAAGTTCGTGATGCCGCTGCCGCGGGGATGGTGGTGCAGGCGAAGGAGAGGTTTGGCCGGGTGATTGGCTTTAAGCAGGATGTGCTGCTGGAGATGGGAGCCCGGAAGGCTCGTGATAATGGTGGCGGCATTGTGTGGTGTATTCTTGCCCAGCGCCGGGTTGAATTGGGTGCTGGTGGAGTGATGAAGCGTTCGCGAGCTTTCGGGGCGGACGGGACCTGATGAGGTCAGGACTTTTCGGTGATTTTGGCGGCCGATCGGCTTCAATTGATAGGTACCTAGCTACCAAAAAGTTCCCCTGCATGTTTTCTTCCCAGGGACCACCTCCGGGCCCCCGTACAGCTTTCTGATGGTGGCGTTCAAGGTGGGGTTGGCGCCCGCGAGCGGATTTGCCCAGTGTGTGCTCCCGGAAAGGGAGAGGCGACCGGCGACGACACCTGTCCCCTGTCATCACTGAGCTTCCCGTGCAGCTATCCCACCAGCAGAGGCGACATTGAGTTTTCGGGGCTTTTATTCAAGGCCCAGAGGAAAGCCAAAGGGAGTTTTCTTGTTCTGAAAGCCTGTGTTACAGCTCATAGTTGGGAAACCTGTTGCTTTGAAAGATAACTTTTGACAACCCTGCCGGTACATACTGCGACCAAAACCCACTGCAGACATCATCCACAGGCCCACCTTGTCGAGAGGCTTCAAGAGGTCCGACCTGCCATCTCTCACATCGGAAACGGGACCATCGTATCAGCGAAGTTCTACCAGACTCATCATGTTCTTCACCGGAAGCCTCCAGGAGGGCATTGCTTCGGCCGTCCAGCAGAGCAAATGTGTCTTCTGCTTCGTGACGGGTAAGTCCATCACCTCTGCACCGGCCTTCTCGGACACTCAGCTCATGCGATGCAGACGACCAGGATGAGAGCCAACGCTGGGAGTCGGAGTACCTCACGGAAAGCTCTGTAAGTACCAACCAACGCTCTGCAAGAGACCCATGTCTGACGCCTGCCAGGTTGCAAACCTGCTCGAGAACGAGGCCGTGGCCTTGCGCTTGAAGCAGGGCTCCGAAGAGGCCGGCTTCCTGGCCGCCATCTTCCCGCTGCCCAACACGCCCACCGTCGTCATCATCAAGAACGGCGACCTCAAGGAGTACATCGTCGCCGGCACCACCAAGGACGAGTTTGTCAGGCGGGCAACTGCCGCATTGCAAGGAGCTCAGGGTCGCGCATCTGAGGAGCAACCCGTGGCGGCTGCTACAACAGCACCAGCACCAGCGCCGGCTCCGGCTCCGGCCTCGGCGCCAACACAACCCGGTGACGATCTCTACGACGAGACACCGTACAGCACTTACCAGCCTCCTGCTTCTGCTCCTGCTCCCGCGCCCCTGCCGCAGACTAGCACCCCCGCCCCGCCAGCTCAGGAAAACGAAAACAGTGCCGCCATCCGCGCCGTTCTGGCAGAGCGCGCTGCCCGCCTGGAAGCCAAACGTATCGAGGACGAGCGCAAGGCGAAGGAGGCCCGCGCCGCCAAGGCCGAAGCCGACAACTCCAAGCAGGCAGAGGACAACCGCAGCCACAAGGAGGCACTCAAGAAGGCCCGCCAGGACGCGGCCGAAGAGAAGGCTCGCATCCTGAAGAAGATCGAGGACGACCGCGCCGCGCGCCGCGCCAAGGCCGCCGAACGCGCAGCCCTCAGGGAGCAGGAGTCAGCCCCGAAGCTGGGCGAGGTTGCCGCCGCGCTCACCCGCTCCGACTCGAGCTCCCTAGCGCCCTCGAGCTCGGCCGCGAGCGGCATGACGGCGCTGCAGGTCCGCCTCTTCGACGGCTCGACGCTCCGAAACCGGTTCCCCAGCAGCAAGACCCTGCGGGAGGACGTGCGGAAGTGGATCGACGCGGAGAGGACGGACGGGAGCAGGGACCCGTACCGGTTCAAGGTCGTGCTGGCGCCGCAGCCCAGCCGGGCGATCGACGACACCGAGGAGGACAAGAGCCTCGCGGACCTGGGGCTCTCGCCGTCGTCGACGCTCATCCTGGCGCCCGTCGGCGCGCACGTGAGCGCCTACGAGTCGGGCGTCGGCGGCGCGGTCGCCAAGTTCCTGCTACTCCCGCTCGCGCTGCTGCAGTGGCTCTGGGGCCTGATCTCCGGCGTCTTCTCCGGGCTCGGCTCGAGGGCGCGGTCCGACGAGGGGGCGGCCGAGCCGGTAACCGTGAGGGAGCAGCGCAAGGGCAAGTTCTCGCAGTTTGCGAACCCGGACGATCGGAGGGGCGACAACCAGCTTTACAACGGCAACTCGGTACGTTACCCCTGACTTCTCTGGTTTTTCAGGAAGCTGTTTTGTGGTTTTTCCTATTAAGATTTACTGACGTTTGTCACAGCTCAACTTCGAACCACGGCCAGACGAGAAAAAGGACGAGTAGTCGCGACATGTGGAATGACTACAGGTAATTTTGGACGTTGGATGAGTGGGAATTTCATCTATTGTACACCATAGGAGAGAGGTGTTTCATCTTTTTTTCTTCCACAGCTCCCTCCCCCATCTTTGAACGCTTTCGCCATTGCAAATGCTGTGATGAAAAATCCCGTGAAGCTCCTAGACTTTTGAGTTGTATGCTTCTTGTTCCTTGTTGTTTGGTTTTCCCGTTTCCCGTGATATTAAGTACATTTTAAAACGCCAAAGTGGCAGCCGCCAATCAAGTCATACCCGACCCGGCTCGAGGGGGTGGGTATGCCGCCTCACACCGGTGTTGGAAGTTGTCAAGAGGCAGAGAAATTCCTTAATTTTTTGCTACGCTGCTTCTCTAGTACTGGCTAGCAGCGGCCTGGCAGGCCTTGAGCTGCTCGAGGTACCAGTTGCAGATCTGCATGTTGCCGCTGTGCTCGTCCATGCACTTGGTGAACTGCTGGGTGGCGCCGGCGCAGTTGTTGCCCCACTGCTGGGACGACGAGGAGTCGCTGGAGGCGGCGACGGGGGAGTTGCTCTGCGCGGGGGCGGCGGCGGCGTCGGAGGAGGAGCCGCCGGAGAAGAGGCCGCCGATGGCGTGGCCGATGGAGGAGCCGATCGCGACACCGCTGTTCATGAGCAAGTTAGCCTAGGGATTCAGATATCGGATGTGATGTTGGTGGTAATTCAAGGACTGCGCCGGGGGAAGGACAGGTAGCTGTCGCAAACTTCCAGAACGCTATGAGGTCTAGGAAAGGGAGCTCTGAAGGGATGGGACGTACGCAGCGGTGCTGGCCATCTGGCCCATCAGGCCAGGGCCGGCGGGAGCGGCGGCGGCGGGGGGAGCGGGGGGAGCGGCGTGTTGAGGGGGAGCGGCCATGGTCGTGGCAGGGCGAGTCTGGGCGGGAGCGGGCTTCGCGGCCGGGACGGTAGGGCGCGAGGGGGCGCGGCCGACGGAGCGTTGACGAGGCATCTTGGAATGTGTTGTTGTTTGTGTGTGTGAGGTGGTGAGTTGTGGTTTCTAAGAGCTCGGGTTCAGCGAGTGTGGTTTTGTTGGCTTTTTTTGGTATCGTGGATGGGGAGGGAAGATGGCAGAAGTTGTTAACAATGCGCGGCCGGGGCAAAAGAGAGTCCCACGGATGTTTGGGGAGCTCGGCTTTTCTGGGCTTTCGGCCGGGGTGGTGCGGCGAGGTGTGGCCAATCAGATGGGGGCAAATTCGGTCGTGGTTCCTGCGGTGGGGAAGGGGTCCTTTTCTGGATTGGCGGATACGCCACGTTTAGGCACCAGGGGCAAGACGTAAAGCGGCATATTCAACAACCGGGTCTGCGCAGCTCACATGAGAAGGCACCGGTAGGTTTGAAGTGGCAATCTCTGTGGGAGCTTCTCTGCATTAGAGTTTTCAGAGTATAGCATGCATTGCGGTCATGTGTATGGAAAATTCTCTGGAAAACGGCGAAGGGTTTGCGGTCATAAAATGGTGTTCATTCGTGTCTATTAAGGGTATAACTTTTCCCAATCCGTAAGGAGTCCTTCCCCTTCATTCTGGGGCTCTAATCAATCAACCAACATGCTCAAGCCTTCTTCTTACCAGAGCTCTTCCTTCTTGAGTTCTTCTGCTTCTTCTCAGGCGCCGATGAGCTGGTTGATGGGGAGTCGGGCGCCGGCCTCTTCGTCGTCTGTATCGAGTTGAGCAAGGCCTTAGCACGCTCCTCGGCCAGCTTTTCCTCCAGCTTCTTCTTCAATACCTTGTCGTCGCTCTGAGATGGTGATTAGTTTTCATGTCATACCGAAACCGTGAGGGGTCAACACTCACCAGGTCCGCCTTCAGAATTCGCGTTGCCGCCTCCGTGTTGACGGTCATGGTCCGCTGCGCGGGGTTCTGCGCCTCTTCGACCTGCTTGATCTTGCCGAAGTACTGCTGCACGCGCTTGAGTTCCGTCATCACGTTGTGCTCCTTGGTGTCCACGTTTTGCAGACGGAGGGAAGCTGCGGTGATGGTTAGCAAGTGTTCTGTTCGACAAAGGGGAAGCAGACTGACAAAAGAGCATAGACTCGATGGCATATGCTGTCAGGGCGAACATTTTAGCCCTGTCAAGAAGGGGAAGCTCGTTGGACATTTGAGGAAGATCAGAGATCAGGGGCTTCAGGGCCTCCTCGAGCGAGTCGATGTGAGAATCGAGCTTCGCGAGGTCTGATGCGATATCCTTCGTCGCCATTTTGAGGGTTGCAAAAATTTCGGTAAAACGAAGCAAAAGTCGAATACAGACAAAATGAGTGAACGGCAAAAAAAAAATGGCGTCAACAAAAAGGGCACTATGTGAGATGAGGCGCAACGCCGATATCATGAGACCGCCAGGTTGATGCGATGGTCGTTGAAAATTCAGAAATCCGGTTGTTGAAGGATTTGCATGCACCTAACGAGGTACTGGGGTCTAATGCAGGCGCGGTGGGGTATTCCTGCTGGCCGGGATTACACGGCTACCCAAGTAGTACGTACCTAGGACATCCGGAAAGCAAGTCGAGTAGGCATGCTGCTGCACGCGCCAAATTTTTGAAGATTGCCCCCGTCATCCACACTTCAACCCCTACTCGAGAGCAAGCCGACGACAACCTCTAAAGCGACGACTTGACCGCCGAAGATACCCCAGAGCCGACCTTGGATACGACCAACGCCTTGCGTTACAAAATCTGATTTTCCGAAGACGGATCACTTCCAATCCTTCTCCTCCATGACAACCGCGCGGTGAAAGCGCCGACCCCTCGACCTCATTCACCGTGGCATCCACTCTGGCAAGCCTACCGAGACCGCGGCTTTCCGCGCGGATACCGAAATCACAGTCAGTATGGAGGACAGGTAGCGTAGGTGCCGGCCGGGGTGCCATCAGATGTGTCTCGGTAGACTCGTCCTCGTCAAAATCGGGCGGCGAAGGAGGAGTGCCACTGCAAGACCTGGACTCGGAGAAGGTGGCGCCTAAGGAAATGGCGGCGACGGTGCCGGGAGCCTCGACGCTGGGTATACCGAAGTCCAACAAGGCAAAGCAATCGAACCGTTTCAACACTGTACTGGGCCTGCAACCGGAGAAGCACGGGAGCGAGCTCTACGCCATCTTCAAGGCCGACTCGCTGTCGCGGTTTTACGTACCAGCCGTCATGATGGGCCACTCGGCACCACCGCCATCTTCGTCGCGAACGGTTCATATTCTGGGCAAGGACGAGAAATCCAAATTTCTATCCCACGCTTTGCACGGCATATATGACGCCGTCGAGCCGCTTAATCTACATCGCGAGACACAATATCCGAACGTTTCTGGCAGCATGGGAAAGCACAAAAGAAACGGGGTTTGGGTCGAGCGCAACTTGGCAATCACGCAGGAAGCGGAGGCCGACACGAATGAGACGCACATCAGCAACTTAGTGGTGGCGGGAAGACCCATCGAGACGATCAAGCTGCTGGAAAGCGTCAAACATCGCGTGGACGACCGGACAGCCATCTGCTACATGCAGGATGGCCTGGGAATTGCCGAAGCTGTGAACAACAAGGTCTTCACCGACCCAAAGAAGCGGCCCTCGACCGTGCTCGGCCACCTTTCCACGGCTTTGGCGTACAACAGGGAGTCGAATTCAGTACGGATTATGGACTACGAATACAAGACCGCGTTGACGGGCGTGCGACCGTGGACGGCCAAGAACTTGGAAGCTGGGGAGGAAACCTGGTTGCGGACGCAGGGCATGCTCGAGAGATTTGCACACTCACCCATGCTGAGGGCGCAAGGCATCGAGCTGGACAGGTGGATGAAGCTCAAAATCTCATCTCTCATGTTCTCGGCCGTGATCGATCCGATCTGCGTGCTCCTAGACGCCCGCTACGACGAGGTGCTCAGCAACTCGACCGCCGACAAGCTCATTGTGCAGCTGCTGGCCGAGATCGCCGAGGTGGTGGGGCACATGCCCGAGGTTAGAAGGAGTTCGCCCGAATTGGTGGCCTCGCTCCGTGGAGAGCTGCTGCGGAAGCAGGTTATCGGAAAGCTTCGGGGAAAGAAGACTGCGCAAAGCAAGATGGTGGCGCAGATCAACCGTGGTGCTTTGACGGATATTGACTTTTTGAATGGCTTTTTCATCATGAGAGGCAAGAGGATGGGCATAAAGATGCCGGCGAACGAGCTGGTGGTTAGCATGGTGAAGGCGAAACACCATGCGTCACTGAAGAGAAATCGGTCATATGTTCCTCTGGAGTTGACCTCGAGACGGTAGACAGGCCACTAGAGGGGCTGTAAGAATAACGTTGCATATATGTATTCAGGGGCGGGCAGCATTTTTGCGACTATTTTAGAACATCCAATATCTGAAGCCTGGTTTACTCCCTATGAAATAAGTAGTGAATGAGAGTTTTGAAGCTCATAGATAGAGCGAGGTTGAGTTGGCCGCGGTCAGACCACCCAACTTTTGCAAGTGAACCTGGAAGCTTCTCCAAGCCAGCCAAGGTGCCTTACGCAAGGAAACCCCGCCAAAAACTAAGGTTGCACGTTAGGCAGGGCCGCCCCGCGTTTCCCTGACCCAAACATCAACACCGCGAAAGCGAAAACCCCCCCTAAACAGCCACCCAGAAATAATGGACGACTCCGAGCTCGACCAGGTCAGGAAAACGCCCGCGCATTGCACTCCAGCGACGCAGAACCGAACGGCAGCTAACGTGCGAGCCCGCAGATCCGCAAGGCCCGCCTCGAGCAGCTGAAGGCGCAAGGCGGGGGAGGAGGAGGCGGCTCCGGGAACCAGAAGGCGGCGCAGGCCGAGCAGAGACAGTACGTCTTTTCCTCTCGCCTGCATTCTCTCTTTTGATGCCCGGTTACGCAAGCACGCACGATGCTAACGCCAGATACCCCCGAACAGACAACAAGAAGCCAACGCGAGGCAACAGATCCTCAACCAGATCCTGCACCCGGAGGCGGCGGACCGCCTGGGCCGCATCCGCCTCGTCAAGGAGCAGCGCGCGGTGGACGTGGAGAACCGGCTCATCACGCTCGCGCAGACGGGCCAGCTGCGCAGCAAGGTCACCGAGGCCCAGCTCAAGGAGCTCCTGGCCGCCGTCGCGGACAACAAGGAGGAGGAGAAGATTGTCGTCAGCAGGCGCAAGGGCTGGGACGACGACGACGACGACCTGCTGGATTTGTGAGAGTGAAAGGGAAAGAAAAATTGCAAAAATGACATGACACCCACGCGCCCTCTCTATTCTGTTGATACCACAGTATGGCATGGAAGGGGAGACAGCCGGCCGGCAGAATGACGACGACGAATGTGCCGGCGTTGGAATGGCGTTAATTAGCATGCTGCTTGCGAACCCGCAGCTTGGGTTTTCCGTCCGACGGGTTCCTCTGCTCCCGTAGAACCAACGACACGAAGGAAAAATTCTACACGTAACCTACACGCTATACAAATACAACTTTCACACATTTTTTTCGTCTAGGTATCATATCACATCTGCCCACCCGCCTGCTGCGCCGCCTGCTGAGCCCTCTTCCTCTCCTCCCTCTCCTTCTTCCGGATGGCCCTCATGTTGGGCGGCCTCTCGATGCCCAGCTCGGCCCTCAGCTCGTCCACGTCCCGCTCCATCTGCTCCTCCCAGTACACGTTGATCACCTCCTTGGCCCTCAGCCCGTTCCTCAGCGCCCAGGGCCCGTAGATCTCTCTGAACCGCCGCCTCTCCCCCGTCTTCATGGTGAAGTAGCTCAGCGTCGCGAAGCCCGTCATGGGGATCAGCGTGTTTGCAAACTCGAACGCCTTCAGCGCGACCTCGCCCTCGCGCACGATGGGCAGCCCCGTCAGCGCGTGGTAGAAGTCGTGGCACTCGCGGTACCGCTGCATGACGTATGCGCACTCCGGGTCGTCGATGTAGCGCACGGCGGGGCGGGTGTCCGGGCTCACGCCCTCGGCGTCCAGCCAGCCGACGTACGCGCGCCCGACGGCGTTCTCCGGTAGTTGACGCAAGCGGTCGAGGTCGAGGGAGCGGGAGGTCATGCGCGGCCGGTCGCGGAGGATGCGGCGCCCCGTGGGGTCGGAGAGCATGGCGTCGCGGAGGCGGTAGATGAAGTAGGGCGTCGCTGTCGCCTCGCCCACGGCGGCGATGAGGTCCCCGCGGTAGGGGTTTAGGAGGGACATGATGCCCGCGCCGAGGGCGAGGCTGGTGCGCTCGATCTTGGTGAGGGGGACGTGGCCTTCGTAGTTTGGCGGCGGGCGGTTGAGGACGGAGAAGGGCCGGGAGGAGGGCGGCGTCGTGGAGGTGCAGGCGGCGCAGATGGCGGGGATGGCGCGGCGGGCCGGGGCCGTTGGGAGGGCTCGGAGGGCCTTCATAACTGTCTTCGATGTGCTGGTTTTGTTTTCTGGTTGATTTGGGCTGATCAATAGAGACTCCGAAGATCGTGAGGTGTCTGGGAAGGAAGGCGCGACGGATGAATCGAGGGAATGGAGCTCTCGGGAAGCTGTTGGGAGCTATCGACCCAGCTATGGCGCGGGTGGTTCGATTGCCGAGCACTTTTTTTTCGATTGGGAGCTCCGAGACAGTCAATTACCTCACCGAAGCAAGTACCCCAAGTGCCCTGCAATTGGGGTCAGTGACACGCCGTGAGGTCGGAGTATCGGCGGGCTCTAACGCCGACCTTGCCGCCTGTCTTTTACGGATACAGACACTGGAATTCCCTAGCTGGAAATCCAGACACTCCAAAGCCTCGCTCTCATTGGTGCCCCATATCGATTCTGACGGCCTTCCATCCGGGTTCTTCTCAACCTTCTTTCATCTCTATGGCGAACATGGTATAAAGTTGCCGTGAGTCTAGATGATCCGAGCTTATCTTCAGCAACAGCACTTGAATACTGATGAGCAAATAGCTATTTATTTTGCATACCTTGACGTTCCGCTTTCGGTCGAGCTTTAGGCGCATCTCAGGCGTCACTAAGGGCTCACTGAGTCTCTGTGACAATCTCATTCTTGAACATATATAACCCTCAACTGCCTTTCAAATTTAGGTTTTCATTTGGTTTTTTTGGCTCTATTCAGCCCGTATGCTTTCTCAGTCCGATCTTAGTCGCGACTCAACTTTCAACTTGTAGCCTCTCAAACTCGCCATCACACCGTTCCAACTCACCATGGACGCTATTCAGAGCCTCCTAACCTGGGCAACGACCCAAGGAATCACAATAAACAACGTCGGGCCCCAGGCGCTCCCAGGTCGCGGCATAGGCCTCGTCGCGACCGCCCCTCTCAAAGTCCGTCGCCCTCGACTCTTCACTGCTCGTCACTAACACGCCCCTGCAGAAAGACGACACAGTCCTGGACGTGCCCATACCCTGCCTCAAAACGATCGCCACAGTCCCCAAGTCCATATCGCGCCTCTTCCCAAAGGACGCCCCCGTCCACGCCCTCCTCGCCGCCGACATCGCCTTCGACGCCTCCCCATCCTTCGCGACCTGGTCCGCCGTCTTCCCGACCGAGCGCGACCTCCTCTCCTGCCCCCTCACCTGGCCCCCGTCCCTGGCCGCCCACCTCCCGCCGGCAGCATCCGCCCTCCTCTCAGCGCAGCGCGAGAAGTTCGACGCCCACTGGGCCCTCGTCTCCGCCGCCCTGCCGGACCTCTCCCACGACGCCTACAGGCACGCCTGGCTCCTCGTCAACTCGCGCACCTTCTACCACGTCACCCCGCGCACCGCCAAGCGCCCCCGCGACGACCACATGGTCCTCCAGCCCGTCGCCGACCTCCTCAACCACTCCTCCCGCGGCTGCCACGTCGCCTTCGACACGACCTCCTTCACCATCCGCGCGGACCGGGACTACGGGCCGGGGGAGGAGATCCACATCTGCTACGGCAGGCACAGCAACGACTTCCTGCTGGTCGAGTACGGCTTCGTCATGGGCGAGGGCGAGAACGAGTGGGACGAGGCGAGCCTCGACGACGCGCTGCTGCCGCGGCTGGGCGCGGCCCACCGGCGGCGCCTCGAGGAGCGCGGATTCATGGGCAAGTACGTGGTCGACGCGGAAACGGTGTGCTACCGCACGCAGGCCGCGCTGCGGACGCTGGTCCTGCCTGCGCGGAGGTGGGCGCGGTTCGTGGACGGGTTCGAGGACGGCGAGGCGGATCAGGCCGAGGTCGATGCGCTGCTGCGCGACATCTTGTCTGCGTACGATGGGGAGATCGCCGCGAAAATCGAGACGGTGAGCGAGTCGGACGAGGGGGAGGAGTTCCAGCGAAGTATGCTTGTTGGTCGCTGGCGGCAGATAAAGAATCTCGTCCGCGCGACGATACAGAAACTCAAGGCATGAAGAAGAAAACATGGATGCCAAAAAGATTTACACGGCCAGTGATACCCTTGAATCCACATGCGCATTTCTTTTTGCTACAACTAAAAAACGCCAAAGCCGAGCCGCCGGGCGATCATATCCGCGCAGTCAAGTCTAATAGTACACAGTATATCTCAACAAGTAGTGTGAGAGAGAGCAAGGGGATAAGTAACAGAATACCATTCTATCCAGCTATGATGTTTGCTGGGTCTGGGAAGGAGACGCCTCTGGAGCCGGCTCCGCTATCTTGGGGGGGGGGGGGGGGGGCTCCTTGTTCCAGGACAACTTTGATAGCCGTTACCATCCACTGCCGAGGAGGGCGTCCCTCGTCTTCGAACGTATCCCGCGTTTCGGTCCAGAGCGAGCGTAGACGTAGGCGGTCTTCAAGGATTTTCAGAAGACCTTACTCCGGCCGGGGCCGCTTCGCACCGTGGGGGTTGCCCCAATCGTTGCCTCCGCCCTGGTTACCGCCGAAGAAGGCCGGGTTGAACTGCTGAGGCATGTTGTGGAAGCCTGCTGAGAGTTAGCATAATACTCGTTACGCGCGAAACAGTGAAGCCAAACTAAAGAGATATGAATACACGGGGTCATCGAAGGTGTCGTGCTTGACCAGAGAGCTGCCTTGAGCTCAAATGTGGCACCGGGCTTGGTTTGGCAAGGAGGCGGGCATGGTGAACTCCATGCCGCGTTCCTTGGTCCACCGGCCCACTTGGGGTGCAGAAGGGGGTTGAGACTGGACCTTCTGGTTCCTGGGGTACATAGAAGACTGGGGTTGCGAAGACTTGGCATCTTTGCCCTTGGTAGTGCCAGATCGCTTGCGTTTTGGTGGTTGTCCAGGGGAAGAAGAAAATGCGAAAGGGTTGTGCTGAGATCCAGAAGAAGGGGGAACCGTACCAGGCATACCACCGCCCATGCCACCCATCATGGGCATGCCTCCTCCCATGGGCATGCCACCCATCGGTCCCATTCCCATGCCGCCCATCGGGTTGTTCATGCCGCCGCCTCGGCCACCACGCATTCCCGGGCCGCCGCGCATGCCTCCGTTAAAGCCGCCGCCTCGTTGGAAGCCGCCGCCGAAGTTTCCGCCGCCCATGCCGTTGTTGAAGCCGCCACCGCCCATGTTGTTGTTGAAGCCGCCGCCCATGCCGCCGGAGAAGTTGCGGTTGAAGTTCTGGTTCATGCCGCCACGAGGTCCGTTGAAGCCGCCACGACCGCGATAACCGTTTCCACGGAACTCGCCGCCCATCGAAGGGCCCTGGTTGTTGTATCCGGCGCCCGGCCGGTTGCCTTGGTCCTTGCCTGCTCGGTTTGGCGCGTCCTTGGGCAGCGTGCGGAACGGGTTGACGTTCGGGTTCGAGTAGGTGACCTGGTGCTTCTTGGGAACGGTTCCGTCTGTCGATTCCATGGCATGTTTGGCCGCTGTCGCGGCTTGTTGCGATGTGAACTCGACGTAGACTTGACTGCGACGCAGTTAGCGGCTGGGCGCACAACACTGAGGTGCGCTGGATCCTACCCCTTGCTCTTGCCGTTCACCTTATGCTCGCTGAATGTGATGTCTTTAAGCTCGTCTTCACAGTGCGCCTCCTTGCACCACCCTCTGATGTCGTCATCGGTATTCCACCAGTTGAGATCGGAAATCATGATGGCTGTCGTCGCGCCGGGGTCAACGGGCCGGTCGTCGCCTTTTCTCTTAACGCCCTGTTGGGGGGCAGGCGCATCCTGCGGCTCGTTGACATGCTGGTCGTTGAATCCCTCCTGGTTCTCGTGCTTCTGTTCGTCGTGGTGATCGTCGGCGCGTCCGTTGGCCGGCAGTCCATCATACGAATCACTGCCCTGCTGTCCATCGTAGGCATCTTTGTTACCATCCTGGTTGTCCTGGGGCGCGTCGCCGTAGATGTCGATGTCAAACTCTTCCTCAGCCATGTTGACGGTGGTATCTGGTAGCCGTGAGTTGAAGCAGAGAGCTCGGTTGCGGTAGCAAAAATGTTGTTATTAGTCTTGCGAGATACAGGGACCGTCTGCAGTCTTTGAACGGGATCATCAGCCGCTGCCAGGTACAGAGTCATTGCCAGGATCTTGAGCCAAAAAAGAACTCGAGCAGAAAACAGGATGGAAGCAGAGAACAACTTATACGTACACTCCTCGTTCCGCAGACAGGACAGGATGGGAAGAGGTGGGATTGAATGCCCAAACCAGCGGTTCCTCTCCCTTTGCAGCCAAGTAAACTTGAAGACGAAGCTCTGTGCCTCGATCTTCCTAGGTGGCCGAGATGATTGATTCTTCTTTCCTTTGTTCGGCCCAGAGCCTTAGGTACAGGCAACAAGATGAAAGTTGGATGAGGGAGAGAGGTGGAAACAGGATCCCGAGATTCAAGAGTCCGTTTGCCAGTAATACTGCCACCGCCTTTCTTTCTTTTTGGCAGTCACGTCCTCGCTTGCGCCTGAGCCTGTGACTGTGCCTGTGTCTGCCCGCGCACCGAGCAGTCGATGCTGTCAGCCGGGGATGGTTAGTTCAGTGACTGTAGGAAAGCCAATTAAGGTTTCCCGTCGAGAGGTCGGCAGCGGTAGCGCGGTGCTTTGCTGGCAATCTGGTTCAACAGTCGTGGTCGACGCGTCGGGTGCGATGTGGTGTTCTGCGTGAAAGTTGTTGGCGAAGCGACGAACGTAGAATGGAGCGGCCCGACGCGATGAAAGAAAAGCGGATGAGAGGGAGGAAGTGGAGGAACGTTTGAGAGCAGGAAGAAAACTGGGGGGAAGCTCCTGAAAGAGCTGAGGTCGCATACTGAGCCAGGCGGAACCAGACGCGGCAGGCACAGACACCGCCAGTGGATGCCCGAGTGGGGCCTCCAGCCGAGTACCAAGGCAGGTACGCTAGTGCTTAGCGGGAGGCGACTGAATACCACACCTCTGATACGGTAGGTACGTATCGGCACATGCCGTGCCCGTCTGCACCCGCTGTGTTGTGCTGCCTAGGCCCGGCCTCTGGGGGGGAGCTCAGGGGCACGCAACGCGCATACTCCACTGAAGCCCGCTGTGAAACCCACTAAAGGAGCCTGCCTACCAACTGCAATCGTTAGATAAGCAGGCAAAGTGGCGCGTGCCTCGGCGGCCGGCGCATCGTTCCTCCCATCCGAACGCCTCCTTTATGGCAATCTGGCTTCCTTCCACAGCGGGAGCTTGACCCGAAATTTTGGGGGACCCTTCGGGTGACAGCGCGCTCAACTTAACACATCTCCCTTCAACATCGACCTCTCGAATCTTCCACCCTACCGACCTGCACGTCTTAAACGCTCGACGTCGCGCCCTCCTTCAATCTACTTCTGCGATTCTTCTTCTATACGGCCCATTGGGACTTTACTGCGAACTTAACCACCCCATTTTCCTTCTCGATACCCACGCGCGTTTATCCACAATGGCCGACCAAGTCAAGGAGATTCTCGAGGTTCCCTCTGAGTTCGCCCAGGAGGGTGTTCAGTTCATGAGGCGGTGCACAAAGCGTACGTGTTGTCGCATCCCACTTTAGTCATTGCAATTGCTAACGCCGTCGTTATAGCTGACCAGGCTGAGTTCCTGAAGCTCTGCCAGGCTGTCGGCGTCGGCTTCCTCATCATGGGTGCCGTCGGCTACATCGTCAAGCTCATCCACATCCCCGTCAACAACATCCTCGTCGGAGGCGCGTAAGTGCGCAACTACCGCCAAGCGGAAGCACCAACTACACGGTCCGGCTTCTCGAACATATTCGCGTCGACGCCGTCGGCCAAGAAGGACACGTTATACGAAACCAAGGGGCTCAAAAGCATCGCACGAGCAAATTGCACCGTAGCAATAAACGAGAGGCGGAAAACGCAGGCTAGCAGCGTCAGGAGATACCCCGAAACCCAGTGGCACTCATCGATCATGTATCATTGCCAAATGAGGGGTTGACATTTGTGGCGGATGTACGAATAATTAAAATAATCATCCCACGTTTCGTTCCACGAGTGAACTATTCGCGAAGACGGAACTCTATTCGTAAACGGCATCATGGCGAGGAACCATGTCACGCAACCTCTCGTCGACGCTGCGGCCCATGGCGGGTTCCGCCTCATCATCATCCTCCGCTTCATTGAATGAGTGCAACGTACATGTTCCGTGGGCCATGTTAAAGCCGTTCCATGCAGAAGCTTGAAGAGGTCAGCAGTAATCGCACAAGAGGGAAGCGGTCGACACCTACCGACAAGCACTGGGGCGTTGGGATGCCAGCTAACATCGCGGACACACGTGTTCCATCCCGGGAGGTCGTCCCCGTGGTAAATGCGATACCGGCGCTCGATTGGCCGGGAATCCTTGGTCCCCCGCCTCACATCGATGGTACCTGCCAGTGTGGCATCCAGATTCCAAACGTACACCTTTCCGTCCTGGCTGCCAGAGTAGACGTAACGAGAATTCGTGCTCGACGGCGGCGAGAAGTGACAGCGGATCAGCGTGCGCATCACCCGGTGGCCCCTGAAGGTGACAAGGGAATTGTCGTTGGGATGGGGGAACCAGTTCTCGTCCCTGTACGTTCCCCACCTATAATCGAAGTCGCTGTTGCGCGTCACCCTGGTGGGGTCCAGCTCCTCGTACTTGGACATGGACATGACCATTCTCAGATCCCACAGCTTCATCGTCTGATCCTTTCCGTTGCTCAGGATGTATCGACCGTCGCCCTTGCTGTCGATGTATGTCAACCCCTCAACGTGGCCGACAAAGGCACCCGCGGGGCGCTGGTCTCCCATGCTGCGCCGATCCCAGACTTTGATGGTGGCATCGTCCGAACCCGAGTAGAGGATATGCGGCGAGGACTTGTCTGCGAAACATACGGCGTTGACGTCCTCCTCATGACCAACGACATTGTGCAGCACAGTTCTCGACTCGATATCATACACGACGATAGACTGCACGTTGGTGCCCGCCACGAGCTCTCGGCCGTCACCAGAGAACCTGACAGACCAGATGCCAAACGAGTGTCTAGAGCGCCAGTTTGCGCGTCTTTGCCCCGCCGCCCTCTCTGCCAGGTCCAGCGAATACGGGTCTCCTGTGTCATTTGGATCTGTGGGCGCAAGACACACACTGCTTTGAATCGAGGTGTAGGCGAGCCAGCGGTTGTCGGGGCTCAGTGATGCGTCGGTCAAGGTCCACTGACCCCAGGGGTAGCTGACCGTCTTGTAGTACTGCCAGTTGTAGGGATTTGACGTGTCATACATACGAACTTTGAAGTCGTGGCCGCATGAGTAAAAGAAATTGCCGTCGTCGGAGAACTGGCCGGAGTAGACCGGGTCGTCGTAGTGTACGATCATTTCGGGCTTGCTCGAGGGTATCAAGCCCTGCGCCATGAGCTGCTGGTTTTGTAGCCGATCCTGCCTGCCGCCCACCCCGAGCTCACGGTCCAGTATCCTCCTCGCCAGCTGCTTTTGCTTTGCCACTCGATATTCGTTGGCGCCGAAGAGCCCTGAATGCATCAACTTTCTGCCTTCGTCGCTGGGGACCTTGGGAAAGTTTGGGAGCTTCGAAGGGGACCGGACATCTCGTGCTTCCCAGTCAGAAACGTCGTCATCGTCGTCTTCTTCTCCGGCCGCTTGTATCACGATATGGCCGCCCTGGATCAGTCTGGCAAGTTGGGCCCTTGCCGCCGCGCCTGCTCTCTCGTTGTCCGCAGCGCTTTCTGCCGCGTCCGCATCGCCATCTGCGCCAGCTGAGCCATTTGTAAGCCATGTATCCAGCATCCTTACGTGCTATTCCGTTGACTCACTAAGAAGGTTCAAAAACCTCACGAAAGGATTGAGTGTGCCGTCATCGTAATCAGCCTCTAGATCGTTGTCTGCGTCCAGGAGCAGTTGAAGCTGTCCGTCGTCGGCATCTGCAGCATGTCAGCCGCGTTTCCGGCAACCCACAGCTCGCCCAGTACATCGCACCATAGTATTCAACCCCATCTTCATCGTCATCCTCCTCGTTGGGCTCGTCTACGAAGTCGGGATCCATATCGTCCTCGTCCTCGTCGAACAAAAAGGGGTTGTTAAGATCATCTGCTTCGTCGTCCCTCGTTAGAGGATCTGTGTAGGCAGAATCCGACCGCGAGGCATCGGAGTCGTCCATTTTGGGCGAATAGTGTTCACGGAAGTTCGGATTGATGCTGAGTGATACAACGGAGCTCGGATGTGAGACTGCCGATGTGTGATGGCGAGCTGGGTGCGAGGCGAGCTCATACAATCGCCTGTCTGTTGAAAGATTGCTACTCCGCAGGTGGCAGTAAGAAACAGTTCGACATAGGAAAGGAGACGTGAAGCTGTAGATTGGCAAGACTATATTTCATGAAAGGCGGTCGCTCGTCGTGACGACATCCATTAAACCCCGGGGTAAGTGGGGGTCTCTCGCCGGTCGGCGGAGATAAGATACCGAGCTACTGTATCCGTAAGTTCCGGCATTTAGTGTGCCAGAAGCTCTCTCTCCCGTCGTAGCCCACCGAGTGGCACACGGTACGTATCTGCTCACCGACATCTGGCGCGAGCTGTTGGGCCAAGCAAACTTTCGGAATTCTGTGAGCAAATCTGGGGTCGGACTAGATGCAACCCGGTCCACGATTAAAAACCCACTGTTTTTGGAGGGACGAGAGGAACATGATCATCCTAAAGGTAAGCAAGTAGGGAATATGCCGGGAAGGAATGAACGATGGATGAGGCTGGACATCTGCATGTAATTGAACAACGACCATTGAGGCTGTCCTGATTTCCAAGGTATCCGTACCTGACTGATTAAATGAAGCTTATGTCTTCATAGTACCTGGACCGTCGATAAGATACTTCGCTAGGTAGGTAAGCACGCTATATTCCGTACTTGGTTTGGTAAAGGTCAACGTATCCCGTGTCAAAGCCCCGCGAGTGGAAACATTCCAGGGGCAACAAGGGGCTGTTGTCGCTGAAAGACTGAAGTCGCCCCCTGTGGGGCAGCGCCTAGACCAACGGAAGATGGAGACATAGCGACGCGTCCTCAATTGGCGGCCCCGTGGCCGTGCAGCAAAAGATACGTAACAAAATTAGAACTCGGGGCTCAGCACCTCAGTCAGTCGCATTGGCACCGTAGGTACTCCAAATCAGAAACCTACGCCCTTTTTTTCGCCTCCCCCTAGGTCTAGGTGAGGACACAAACATTTGGGCACATTTGTTAAACTCCCCTTCACATCCCACTATACTGCCCCTGATTCCGAGGCACCGCAGTCCGAAAAAAGAGTCGCCATGAGGCTCCGAACCCGCCACTCTCCTTTGCTCCTCCTCCTGCTCCCTGGGCTCGTCGCAGGCCTCGCGGTCGAAACCAAGGACAAGAATGGCGCCAAAGCTGTAGCTTCCAGCGACAAGGCATCTGATGCCGCCGTCGGTGGATCCTCCATCAAGACACGATACGGCACCGACCATGCGCCCGTCGACGGCAAGGACGGCATGCCCCATCAGGGGCCCTTCGTCGACAAGGACAGAGACGCCGAGAAGAAGACCGCCGACACGGACACCAAGAAGGGCCTTCCTCCCTTGAAGGGACGCCCGTCGGACCCGACCGTGGTCGACGGCAAGAAGATCCCCGAGACCAACGACGGCGTCATGGACGACAAGACCCGCCAGAAGCCCAAGGAGGGCACCATCGGCACAGAGGGAGGCGTCAGCGAAAAGGACAAGGCGCGCAAGGCAGAGGAGGGGAGAACTGGCGGAAAGGTTGACAAGAGACCCGAAGCTCCTAAGGAGCAGCCTCCCCTGCCGCATAGCGAGCAGGAGAAGATCTCGAGCGACAAGGACTCTGGAAAGGACTCGAGCAAGGACAAGGACCATGACCACGACCACGACCGCCACACGCCGGAACATGTCGCGGGTCTTGAAGTGAGTGATACGGTGGATGTTCTACATACGACGCAGGATGCTGACATGGTCCAGAAACCTGTAGATCTCCCCGACAAGCTCGACTCCAAGCCCAACCCCGTCCCCAATTCGGCGCACAAGGACCACCTGGACCTCCCCAAGCCCAAGGGCAAGTCTTCCACCGACGACAACACCGAAGAGGGCGTGATCCAGCCCTTCCACTCGTTCATCCTCTCTCTCACCATGATTCTGGTGTCCGAGGTCGGCGACAAGACTTTCCTGGTCGCTGCGCTCATGGCCATGAAGCACGACCGAATGGTCGTCTTCTCCGCCGCCTTTGGCGCTCTCCTCGTCATGACTGTCCTCTCCGCGGTCCTGGGACACGCCGTCCCGACGCTGATCCCCAAGCGCGTCACCAGCTTCCTCGCCGCCGGCCTGTTCTTCGTCTTTGGCGCGAAGATGCTTCGTGAGGGCCTGGCCATGGACCCCAACGAGGGCGTCACCGCCGAACTGCACGAGGTCGAGCGCGAGCTCGCCGAGAAGGAGAAGCATAGCAAGCGACGCGGTTCTAACGTGTCCCCCTACGCCCTGGAGATGGGCCTGAACGACAGGAAGTCCAGGTCTAAGAGCCGGTTCCCGTCGCCGCCGCGTTCGCCGTCCACCTCCCCTCCGCGAGGCCTGTCTCCCGGCCATGGTGGCCTCAGGGGCTCTCTCCAAGGCTTCAACAACCTCGTCTCCCTCCTCCTGAGCCCCGCCTGGGTTCAGACGTTCGTCATGACCTTCCTCGGCGAGTGGGGCGACCGCAGCCAGATCGCGACAATCGCCATGGCCGCCGGACAGGACTACTGGTGGGTCACCTTCGGTGCCATGTTTGGACACTGCATTTGCACCGGCGCAGCCGTCATCGGCGGTCGTGCCATCGCAGGGCGTGTCTCTCTCAAAGTTGGTAAGTTGATAGACGTCCTCTTTCCCCCCCAGCACGGTCATCGCTAACTACTTTCAGTCACTGTTGGTGGCGCCGTGGCATTCCTAGTTTTCGGCTTTATCTACTTCATCGAGGCATTCTATGCATGATTCGCTCAGAAAGCGGTCGAGTCGGCTTAGCACTTTTTACGCTTCATTCTTGTGTAGAATACGTCACCCCTAGGGTTCTTCTCAACCACCCCTTCGTCACCGTGGCATTCGTCACATCACATTCGCTACCTATCAAATTTTTAATCAGAAGGCCCCATCGGTTATCTCCCGGTTTTATTCAGCGCGGGAAGACACGAATTACATGGCTGTCAGATATCCACGCAAAGACACAAAACACACGCTTGCGCAGGAGAGAGGCGACGAGTCCATCTTTCCTCATTGTCTGGGTTTATACATACGAAAATAAAACAGTAAAGGGAGAGCGGGGGGCCAAGTGTATTCCCCCAACCCCCCGGATCAGGCGAGAGATGTTCCGTTCGGTTGCTTAGGGAAAAGCGAAAACAAAAAAGAGCTGCGGTGTGTATGTGAGAGATGAGTGAGAAGCGTCGAATTATCTGTGTATAATAAGGGAAACTACTATCTGGCCAAAGGAGGGAGGAGGGAGGGGGGGCATTGGGTTGGGAGTTCAAACGGGAAAGGGGAGGCCTCTCGGGTTTTGCCGCGCTGCTGAGGCCTCGACTCTATACAAATGCATTGGCGTTATCTGCACCATTCTCATGCTTCTTGCGAGGGACCACGTAGTATTGTGTTGCGGAGACCGTCGGTGAACGATCTTGAAGTTACTTGTAAGTACGGATATGAGTTGTTGTTATGTTGGTGGTATTAGTCAAAGAACCTGGCCCCAATCATGTCGAGCGAGATCCACGTTGCTACGCAGCCGAGTCGCTCAATTTAGCGATCACTCCACCTCTCTCCTCTCCGGGTCCGGGATCGTCATCATCTCGCCGTTTGTTATGCGCACCACAACCTGACCCAAGGACATGATTGGGAGGACACAGCAATCCCATACTTTCCTTTTTCCACCCCAGAAACAGCTCGAACCTCTCCGGCTGCAAGATTGCCCACGCCTCCGCCGCAACCTCGACTTTTCGCCCCTTCCGTCGCAGCTTTGAATGCTGCCAAGAACGAGGCCGCCGGCGGACGTCTTCCCGGTGGGGAGCATTCTCCCCACCGCCCACCTCCGGATCGACATCGCGGGACTGCGGCCCCGCGACCCCAACCCGAAGCTCTGCGCGCGGTGCCGGGACTGGGACGTGCCGGCGTTCGCCGCGGGCCGTTGTGGCAAGGCGCACGACTACCTCCCGCTAACCGACCTTCGTCGCGCAGCACAGTCCGGATGCCTCGTCTGCAGCGCAGTCGTCGCGGCGGCGGACGCCCGGCGCCGGGAGTGCGGGTGGTTGCGGGATAGTCCCGAGCGGTGCGTGTACGTCGTCGTGCAGGGGCCGTTCTTCTTGGACACGGGGCATTGGGACGACCAGGAGCGCCGGCTGGAGGTGTCTGGGAGGCGGCTTCGCGTGAGGCTGTTCCTGGAGCTGACGCTCTGCGTCGTCCCGGGTGGAAGGAGCGGCGAGCGGCCGCTGCCGGCGCCGTTCGCAGTGACGCCCCAGCTCCAGCTGACGTTTCACGTCGGCGAGACGACGCGGCTCCAGGCCGTGGAAGACTGGGAGGTTGAGAGGTTCGAGGTCGAGACTCTAAAGAAGTGGCTCGATGGCTGCGAAATGCTCCACGGGAAGAGGTGCGTTGGCGAGTACGGCTCCAAGGGTGAGTGAACAGCGTCACTGTGGGACTTTTCCGAAGAAGCCTTTTTTTCTTATTTTCTGGCGACACCAGACGACCTACCCTTGGGGTTTCGTGTTATAGACGTCCGTCGCATGAGCGTCATCCAACCCGCGGAGCCGGTGCGCTTCGTGGCTCTGAGCTACATGTGGGAAGTCGCCGAGGCAGAAAAAGCGACCCAGCACGCCCAGCTCGTGGCCGCGAACGCCACGGAGTTGGAAGCCGAGCACAGTCTCGCGCGCATCAAGCTGCCGCGGATCATCTTGGACACGATCAAGCTCTGTGCAGGCCTCGGGGAGAGATATCTGTGGGTTGATCGGCTGTGCATCGTCCAAGACGACGAGCGCTCGAAGCCGGACCAGATTCAGGGCATGGGCTGCATCTACCAGTCTGCGGCCTTCACCATCATGGCGGCGCTGAGCGATCGCAAGGGAGGAGGACTGCCCGGCTTCAGCGATCAACGTCGGATGGCGCGGGCCTCTTTGTGGGGGCCGCCGAGAAATAGGAACGTCGGCCACGGCATCGAACCGAACGGAGTCCAAACCATCGTCGACCCTTCTTTGTGGAACAAGAGAGGATGGACGTTCCAGGAGAGACTCCTCTCGAAGCGTCGGCTATTCATCACAGAGCACCAGGTCCTGTTCGAATGCCGGCGGGGGCAGGCGGCCGAGGAGCTCACGTGGGCGCGCAGCCCGACGGAGGCCGCCAAAGACGGAGCAGACGCGCATGCCAGAGTCCAACACATCCGCTCGATACCGGGCTTCTACCGCCGGTCGCCCTACCGCCGGGAGCTCGCGGTCAGGCTCGGCAAGCTGGTCTCGCTGGTCGACTACTGCCACTGGGTCGAGGACTACACATCCCGGCAGCTCTCTCACAGCGCGGATATCCTAGAGGCCTTCGCGGGCGTGGCCAACGTCTTGCGGACGGTGATGAAAAGCGACACAGTCTTCTGCCTGCCCGAGGCGTTCCTCCCGCAGTCGCTGATGTGGAGCCACATGGGCATCGCGACACGCCGCGAAGCGCTGCCGTGGATACCGAGCTGGAGCTGGGCGGCGTGGATGTCGGCTGCGGCCGGGTACCGCTGGCTGTCTGATGACAAGCGGCTGGTGGACACCAAGCTCGTGAGAATCGTGACGCTGGTTTCTTCGTTTTATTACCGACACCCGACGGCGACGGCGGCGGGGCTGAGGAAGCTGAGCGTCAAGGAGCGCTGGCTTGGATCGGAGATGGACATGGCGAGCATCAGCTGCCCCAGGAAGATTCCTCCCCTGCCGAGGGTAATGGGCGGCAGAAGAGGCGGTGGAAGGGTCGAAATCTCGGAGGAGACGAGCCGAATGTATGAGGAGATGTGGCGCGAGTGCCCGCACAATCCGTGGCAGGCGCTCGCGCACACCGAGCTTGATCAAAAGGCGTCGGCTCTCGCAGGCGATTTCCCCGGGGCGCTGGTCTTCAATACGACGGTCGCGTCGCTCAGTGTGGGCCGCGTTCACGGAGCGAAGCCGTCGTCCGGCAGGGTCATGGAGGCAGAGATCCTCGATAGTTTGGGCAGGCAAGTCGGCCGCCTCGACGCGATGGACGCGGACTGGATCGCCGGGCGGAAGGGAAAGCGTGACCGGCGGAGTCTGCTGGACTTCATCGTCATCAACGCCGCACTGGAGGACATCGTGGGCGAAAGGAATGAGCTTGTGTTCATTGAGCGGCAGCTCCACGAGATGTGGCGGTTCAACGTCATGCTGGTCGAGCGGCTTCGTCCGTACGAGGCGTTCGTCGCGAGACGAATCGGCGTGGGATACGTTCGCGCCAGTCAGTGGAAAGAGTGCAATCCTCGCTGGGAAACAGTCATTCTTCGTTAGAGGATGTCATCAAAGGCGAGGAATGAAGTAGTACTCAATTCTCTTCGACGCTTCTGTCCAAAGGCAAAACTCACGATAACCTCGGGCGAGGGGTTTCGATCCTGCCGCGAGAACCGCGTTTCTCGTCAAGGATCATTGGGCATCTCTGTTGAGGTAGGTACTGAAATCGTAGGAGCTAGGGATCTTTCCATGTCGTCAAACGATCAAGGTGTTGTTGGTGGGTTGCGAGATGATTTGTCGTAAATGGAACAATGCATCATGGCTTATGTCCACTTGGAAAGGGTAGGAAGCGTCAAAACAGGCAGGCAGGTCACCACATAAGTGGTACTGCTTGCGCTTCATACATAATACTTCCTACGGCAACAGATTGGAGTCAACGTTGGGGACAGCTGCTGGAAGCACGTGTTGGGTAGCCCATAGCGATGGATCTCTTCTTCATACCGCTGCACGAGGCAAGCGGGCACAATGAAAAGAAAGGGTTTGCCTTGCGACAACACAAAAATCAAAAATTGCGCCCACGATGGCCCCGAAGGACAATCGAAAGAGGTCGACTCCGCGATGTGCAATGCAGGCCTCCCTCTTTGCGCCGGAGAACTCTTGATCTCTCCGGAACTGGACAAGGTAAGTATGAAGAAGAAAAAGAGAAAAGAAAGTTGAAAGATCCGCGGAGGGACGCGAGGATTTTATAGCTTTGGGAGGAGAGCCCCCAATCAGCCGGTTGGGTCCGAGCTCCTTAGTCAGCCCTCGCATGCACGTGATCTCAGTGCCCTGGGGACCTTGAGGCGGTGCCTGACAGCCGCAGGGGGCAGGTGGGGACACTGGAGCGGGTGCCAATTGAGAATGGCGAAATCAGGAAAGTGGAACTGCCCGGGGTTGCGACTTCCTGTCCATAACACCGTGAACTGTGAACCGCATCCTGGCGAACCAAGGAGTACGTATGTACCTATCGCTGTCTTGTTCTTGCTGAAATTTTGGGCATCGGAAAAGGTTTTCAGCATGTGCCGTTCGGCGCTCTTACCAAATGCCTGATTTTCCTAACAACAGGAAGTTGACCTTCGTCCTGTGCTGTATCTCGTTCGCTGGCTCCATGTGGCGTAAACTCAACCAAGTAAACGCCCAACATACCTGTCGTAAGCTGAGCCTGTTGTGGTGAGCCGTTGCCGCAATGTGAGGTTCTTTCTTTGGTCGACGATTGAGCTCCGGTGCAGCAGTATTTCTCTGGGCCAGACACGCCCACCACGATGCCTGTCTGAGGCCGGTCGCTAAACGACATCCTGGCGGGACTGTCCCATAACGGGATCGTTAGGGGACCAGTCTTCGCAGAGGGAGTAACCGAGGACGGCCGGGACTCGGCCGAGACTCTGTGTGCTTCAGGTCATGACCTTTCCGCCAAGGCCAACGGAAGATACGACCCATGGATATGTCGAGAACTGCTTGTAGGTATGCCGGTATCATGTGGGTATGGCATCTCGAAAACCAAGTTCAACCCCCCTTCTCTCCACCAAGAGTGCATGGACTGGTGCTTGAGGTGAGGTACGCAACGTTTGTTCTTGAAGCCACTTGTTTTAGCAGTTCAAGGGGCCGCTTCAATTTCTATTAGCTATGTGTATGTAAGTAGAACGAACACCTTTGTGCCGACGAGTTCGAATCTTGCAGCCAGCAGCCTCCGACAGATCGATGCCCAAGGAATAGATAGGCCACGGCATTAGACAAGTTGCAGACATGCCGTCCTCTTTTTCTTTGCACGTTTCTGCCACATTTCAAATACAGACACTCACAACAGTATGCGGAGAAGAAGCTGGTTGATAACTGCATTCGTTGCATTCCCAAGTGTCTATCTAGGTGCTGGAAACTTCGTGGCTTGCTTCTTATGACATCATTCCTGCAGGAAACGCAGTTACACAACGAAAACTGCGCAAAAGCTCATTGGTTATTCTATCCCGGTCTATTTCCACGAGACGCGAAGTATTGAGCCCCTGTTCCAGACCCGTCTGTCTTCTGTCGTCTGCTTTATGTCTTTGACATTCAACCACGGTTACTTTGACGAAGGTGGGCAGTAGGGACAACATCAAGGACAACGAGCGCATGTCGGATTCAACTTTCCCATGCTCACTGGCACTGTCTCTCTTCTCTATTCTCGTCTTTGAACGAATTTCGAACTCCAGCAGTCAGACCAAGGAAAACCTGCCAACTTTGCAAACATGATCTTCAATAGATCCTGTCACACCTTCAACAACCGATTTACATCTCATCCCCTTGGACTCCCTCTCAAGCCGTATTCTCCGCTGCCGGCCCGAGTGACGAAGCTAGAGATGCAGGTCAGGACGCCGCACTCCCCGATTCCGCATCCGTCAACGCAACAACGCCCATGTCTCACAACACTTTCCCCCCCTCCGTTTCCCCGTTCCTCACGATGCTTGGGACATAGTCGTCGCATTGCCCTTCCTCTCCAACAACAAGCGGGCGATTGGTTTAGTGGTATAACGACCCCTTCGCATCAGGCGTGTTCGCCTAGAGCATTGAGCATTGGGGTAGGTCCTAGGTTCGATTCCTAGATTGTCCATTACTTTTGTCCCCTTGGCACAGGGGCACTCCTCTTTTGCTCCGGAACAACGCCACATCTTACTCCTCGACGTCTGACTGGACTAATACCTCCTCCCCCTCTCTCGACGACGTTCCCGGTCTGCATTCCCTTCATTGCTGATGCATTGCCGTCGCCTTCCAACAAGAAATGGGCGGTTGGTTTAGGGGTATAACGACCCCTTCGCATGGGGTAGGTCCTAGGTTCGATTCCTAGACTGTCCAGTATCTACATTTTTGCAGTCCTGCGCGACATCCCTTGTCACCCGAAGCCGCACAGAAGTAAGAAACGCTCAGCTTCCAGCCGCAAAGGCGTCCTGAGGACGCTGCGGAAGGGTAGTCAGTGTGACTGCCCGCAAAGCTGAAGCTCCCCTCAATGAACCAGGTCTCAAATATGACTTTTGCTGTCCTGTCGCACATGAGGGAGCTCTGCTTCCGAGTGACGGTGCTGAATGCTGTATGTATAGATAGGCTGCAGCCCCTATGTTTCGTTTTGGTGCCCCCTATGCAGACGTGGAGCTGGAAGCTCACATTCGATGGATACCGTGGCAGCGATCAGCTCGGCATCAACATCAGGAGACTAAACCGGGAAGCCGGCATGATGTTTTAGTGACTTCGGGCTGGTCACTAAGCAAAATCAGGGGTTCAGGCTCGGTCTGCGTAGAACTTGAAGACAGCAGATGCTGAATCCACGGAGAAAGGGAGCAAAATTGTACAGGGCCAGATGGAATAACTAAACAAGGGGTCTCGATCAGCGTCCAGAGTTCAAGAGACCATGGCCCGTATTCAGTCGATGCAGCCACGGGTTGAAAACATCTAGCATGGGTAGAGCCACCTTGCGAACTCGAGGGACATCGGTTATCTGGACACAGGCGGGGGTAACCTTCCCACTCCAGCGACGACAACGGAGAAGCAATTATCGACATCTCAATAAGCTAGAGATCTTCACGGCATTTGTAGCTTCGGAAAGGAATGAATGGAAACTCCAGCGTTCCTGTTGACTCACAGCCTAGGGGGATGGATATTGCCCACCTCTCGGAGTGGTTCGTTTGGAAATATCGAAAGCGAGGCCTACCCAAGGTTGAGCAGATGGCAACCCCAGAAGGAGAGAATCAGTCTTTTGTAATGTATGCCGTTTAGACAAGTCTATATTCACCCATTCTATACTGGATGCTCGCTCACATCTAAACATCCAGACACGACTCTAAAGTGATCCCTCTAAACCTAACCCGCTCTACACCCGCACGCCGACCTCCCCCAGAACTCGCCTCGGCCCAAACCGCATCCACTTCTCCAGCACATCCTCCCCAGAAGCCCACACCATCCCCATCATCCCCGCGGCGTTGGCATCCGCCCCTCCAACGCCGGCCCGCGTCCTCGGCACGACGACGATCCACCGCTTGCTGATGACCACGTTATGCGGCACCGCAACCTCCCTCCCGTCCGCGTCCTCCTCGATAACCTCCTCCCTCCCAGGCACAAGGCTCGCCGCATCGCGGAGCATACCCCCGTACACCTTCGCCAACTCTCCCGTCTCGGGGATCTTACCGTCATCAAACCTCTTAATAAAGTACCGAAACGGCGGCGGCTGCGACGCTTCGTCATCCGGCCAGAGAGCAAAGTCCCCCGGCGCGGGAAAGATTTGCATATGCTTGTGCAGCCGACTACACCCAGCATCCCGTCCACAGTTGAAAATAGCAAGATACTCCCCCTTCCCAAGACCCCCCAACGCAGCGCTCGCCGCCGCAAGATCCTCCCTGCCCAGGGCTTCGAACTGGCGCCGCCGGCCGTCTGCCGCGAGGAGCATCAGGTGCGGTCTGTACGCGCAGAACTTGTTGAACACGAGGGCGTGGGAGCCGCCGTTGACGGGGCCGAGCAGGAACCCGCCAGATACTGAGATGTCGCCGCCGGGGATGCAGCCGTCCTCGTCGAAGGGGAGCCAGTCGTTTCCTGTAGTGTTGTCCTGCTGCGCTGGCCGTGGTGGTTGCTGCTTCTGCGAAGAGACTTCTTCGTCGAGTTCGGCGTTGTCGCTTACTGCGGCTGGTTTGGATTTCAAGGCCGAGGTGAGGCGGAACTCGAACTATCGAAAGATTCAGTCCCCGCGCCGTTTATCACGCTTTCTAAACTGCCTTGACGAAAAAAGAGCAGATTGGGTAGGATGGTGAGATATGGCATACCTTGAGCCCGCCGTCGGTGTGATGCACCTTCCTCAGGTCAGGGCTGTACAGCACCGTCCCCTCCTCCACGAGTCGGTCGAACCTGGCGAGGACCGAGGCCTCGTCAATGGCCTGAAATCCCATCTGCAAATGAAAGTGTTTCTATTTGGTATATTGATGAGCTTGCTGTTTGCGGCGCGAAAAGCTGACTCGGGGCGAGTTGTAGTTGCAGTTTGGTGGAAGAGAGAAAGAGCGAACCGGACGCCGCCCGGTTTGCCGGCCGGCCGCCCAGGATGACGACATCGGGCAGCCGCAGCGTCGTCGCTTGGGGTTTGGAACACGACGCAGACACGACGAACGCGCCACAATTCAAGGTGGCCAGGAGCATTAATCTGCTGGAATGCTTGTTTGCTATTAATGAAGTATCAACGTAAGCAAGCCATGCACTTTTGGGCATGGCTTAGCGTCTTTTCAGGTATTATACAACTGTGTCTTTTCGCCGGGCGTAACTCTCTCCCCTTCCGAGTTTCCCAGCGTCGTTTTAGAGCGTAAAAATTGCTGGCTAAATCCTTTTTTGTGGCAATCGTGGCCTCCCACTTCCTCATCGCATGTCGCTTTCGTTCGTTCATCCGATTCTCATGCCTTTGACGATGCCTCCGCCAACCTTATCATAGCGTCTGGTCGATTCGGTTTACGCGGGAGGAACAGGGGCGGCGGGGCCGGTGCCGGTCGCCGCGCCTCTCTGGGCGGGAGGAGGGAGGAAGAGGGGGAGGTAGCTAACGGCAAGACCCATGACTGCAACTGTCAGTATCGATGATATTACGATGATGGGGGAGCCGGGAACTTACCTGACATGCCGACGGAGAAGTAGCCCGGGGTCGCGGAGCTCTTCTTGGTCTCCTCGCTCTCACCGAGCCAGGTCTGGATGCTGAAGACGACAGAAGCCCTGTGATTACCACGTCAGCAAGTATGTTCTCCTGTAGCTGTCCGTCCCGTCCCCAGATCATCATCGCAGATCGTGATCCAGGTCAGGGCCAGTTCGCAGTAAGATTCCAGGAACATACCATCCGATGAACTTGTTGCGCGTGAGCATGGCGGCCATCGGCAGGGTGGAGGAAAGCGTAGAGGAGAGCTCAGCGCTCTCCCCCTTGGCCCTGGGCTCCTGGTAGGGGACAACTGCATCCCGAGTTGTCAGCGCGACGGTACACGTGTAGACATTGGAAATCATCAAGAGGGTTTGCTTACTCAGGTCCGGCCGGCGCATATCCCGCTTGCTCGCCATTGTGAATGATTGCGGTGGTTGAACTATGCGACAAACGGGGACGACTACGACGACGAACAACGACGATGACAGCACGAAGGGGAGATACGTCGCTGGACCTCCACGTCTGGGCCCGCGCGAGTGAAGCTTTCCCCAGTTGGCAGCGGCGCAATCAAAAAGTCGTCGCCTGAGAAGTTAGGCAAGGAAAGTCTCCAAGCTGGGGAAAGGGACAAATTAGGCCGGTGCCCCGCTCACACTCAACCGATGGAAGCTCGGGAAGGAGGACGTCGCACGATAAGCCCACACCCCTGGCGTCCCTTATCAGTCAGCGCGAGCCGTCGGGCGGCCCCTCCGACACCACCCCACGAACACTGTGAACCGATCTGACAAGTTGCACACGCCCGGCCTTCACCTCCCAAGATGGCGAAGAACGGGAAACTAATCGTCCATACCTGAGACCAGACGGGATCGCCGCCTGACCAGTGCGAGGGCGCGCTTGCCGACCGGAGAGACCCCGGTGCCTGGACCTCCTCAAGTAATGCTCGCTCCGTGGCTGATTTTCACGAATACGTCGGGTAGATAGATGTGTGTTCACGGTCAAATTCGAAATTTTGTATGCTGTATCCTGTACTCTGCACACTAATACAGAGTCCAGATAAAGGGTCACTAATCTAGGTTGCCAGGCGCAGAGAACGGAGCAGGCGAAACACGACAGCAATCTCCTCGGAAGTTCAGCACAGCAGAACGACTGACTCTGGGGCCGACTTCGCGGGGGCTTCGGGAGATGCGGCCAGTGGAGGGGGCGCGCGGCCACAAGCAGAGAACTCCCCGAAGACGTGAAAGGAGACGGCGGGACGGTTGCATCTGCTGGCCCGGCGTTGGCACGCATCTGCGGCAGCGTCTCCGGGGCATTGTTTTGCGCTCTGCGCCTTACGATGGTCTGCTTATCTGGCACGGAAAGTCTCGTCATCTGCGGGTCTCTGCAGCTTCAGATAGTAGCAGCAGCAGCTGCACAGAGCAGTATTAACAACGGCAGGACGGCTGCCACCGGCCTGTCGTCTGCAGGCACGGCGACCTACCTCACGCACAGCTCTCCCCACACGGCCCTGCAGGTCCCTTGGGCCGGTTGGGGGAAGGTTTCCCGTCAGGACAAGCATGTCGCCGGCCTGGGCGGGCACTACCACAGGATTATCTGCTGGTCGCTCGGAGATGCGGTGTGTTGTTCCATTGTCTCGCAAACCTCGCTCGCTCCCGTAGCCGACGTGCTGCCTCCTCGTCGCAGGTGCACGAACCCAAGGCTATGGACGCGTTGCGAAGTAACGATGCGGCATCCGGGTCGGGCAGAGACGTGGGCGCCGCATGGCACGGCAGGCTTGGTGGGACGAAAGCCAAAGAAAGGCCTCCAGTTGGCATCTGCTGCTGTTTGACCTACCACTAATCAACTTGCCAACGTAGCACCCACCAGTTGTCACTTGCGGGTATGTCTAGGTGCTGGACGAACCATCTTGACTTGAATTAGACATGTCCCCGGCCAGGCACCGCTTCGGCGTCGGCGGATACTATAAGTGGTGAAAGGGTGACACGAGGTCAGGCGGTGTCAGCTGAAGGGATTCCCGGCGGCTTGGTGTGTTTGTTGGTGCCCAGAAGGCGTCAGAATGGGGGCCTACTGGCGGCGGATCACATGCAGTATGATGGCAGATTGCGTGACACCTGGCGGCGATTCAGCCATCGAGACGGGGCACGACGCAGCGCAGCGCAGGCGGGATAATAGGGCACGACAGGGCAGGCCAGGAGTCCCAGGATAGACGATGGTAACCACACATGCCACGGCGGCCCGGTTCCTGGCCTGGTATCCGGTGCCAAACGTAAACTGCCCGTGGCCTTCCTCATTGGAGAGCAGCAGCGACTTGGGACAACGACCGGGATGGGGCGATATAAGCCGAGTGTGCTATACACCAGGTGCGACGGCGTAGCGCAGCCAGTAGGCAAGTCGGGGACCGGGGCGAGTTGAATCTCTGGACGAAACGCGGGAAAGGGAAGGCCGGTCTTCGCGGTGATAGGACGGAGGCGGGTGGTGTGTGCCGTGGTGGTGGCCGCTCAGATATTTTCGTGCATCTCTTGGGAAGCGGGAGAGAGAGAGGCAAAACAAACGAGGGTCGCAGGGGGCAAATCAGACGCAACTGTTGAGAGACAACGACGCATCGAACGACCGAATGAAAAGAAGGCGTTGGCGTTGAATCGTGATGAGAGTCGGGCTGGTGCAGCGGTGGCGCTGGAGCGAGGAGCTGAAAGAGGAAGCTTGGGGAGAGGGCAGGTCTCTGGCTCGTGGCCCAGGCCGCCGTCGACCTCATCCTCACAGCTGGATTGGGAGAGATGCACCGGCTCCCCTTCTCCGCGGTCCGTCAGCGGTGGTTTCCATTCCAGCGGTACGGTTTGCCGAGCCAGAGGGTTTTTGGGAGGGGGACAGGGGCCCGGGGGTATAGTTCCTCACTCGCTCCTCCAAGAGGGGAGGGGGTGGCATGGGGCGTCGGTGGTCGGTGGTCGGTGGTCGGTGGTCGCGGCTATTTTGACTAAGCCAGACTTCATTCTGCGGTCTGCCTTACCGAACTCAGGTAATTACCCGTGATGTTGGTCGGCATTATAAAATCATAACGTTTGTTGGTGTTGGCGTTTTGTTGGTGTTGGCGTTTCAGCACAGGAACTTGCACTTCGGCGATATTGTCCGAGTACCTGAGGAAAGCTGAGGTAAGCAGACACGACACGTTGCAAACACGGATTACCGTAGGATAAGGCCTATGCTTGGTGCTTGGTTAACTCCATCGCTTGCCACCTTCCAGGCGGGATTAATGTCCGGCGTTTGTCGGGAAGAACAATCCACCGAAGTGTTGGAAGCCAGGAAGGCACGGCGATGGGCGGAGCTGCCCTGCCCTGCCCTGGAGGGGAGGTCGTGGTTCGGAGGGTGAGGCAAGGAACAGTGGAGCACCAGGGTCGCCCGCCGGCGCATCAGGGACGGGTGTGGGCGAATCAGCTGCGCGACATTGGCCAGCGCGACCAATGGGGCCCACGATAACCCACGGGGGCCCACCTTTCCTACGCGGGTCTTGGCGGGTCTTGGCACTGGCAGTGTCGCTGACAATTTGGTGCAGGTGCTGCTGGGCTGCTGGGCAGCGCGACCGCGGGCTTGCTCTTGCTCGCTCACGGCTTCCGATTTCCATTCCGCGCACGCGCAGCGCAGCCCCTGTGCCTCCTTCCGCTTTCCCTGTGTGCATTCCACCCCCCTGTGGGGAAGGAAGCCTTGGAATTGCCTGCCACCGCCGGAGAGGCAACTTGCAAGTTGCCCGCCTGTCGTAAGCACCTGAGGAAATACGCTATTGCTGCTTTGCCTGGCTGTTTGGGAGACAACCTGGAAGACAAGTTGCCGGCCTGTTGCAGACTTTAACAAGTGTCTTGCGGCGTATCAACCTCTGGGCACCGTGCTTTACCTTATAGGTAGTATGCAGCGTCAAAGAGCACGCAGCTCAGATACACTAGGTATTACCTAGCCCGACTTGGTAGAAGAAACCAGGCCGAACGAAGCGTCCGTGAGTCTCGGAATGATTCTCCAGGCCTCTGAAAGTCCCAAACAACGATTTCCCGCTGCAACCGCAGATCACTAATAGCACCACATGCGTGTGAAGCAAGCCCCCATTATACTGATACCTAGGTACCTCGATACCTGCCCTGCCTTGAAGTAGGTAGGTACGGACCCGGGACCCTTACTCAGGTGCCTCACACACGCCCAAACCCCCGATTGCCATAACCATGTCCAATGCCATTCCCATCCCCCATCTCCCCTAGCACCCCGAGTGTAGGACCCTGTTAAACACCTGGGTTCGGTTCGGATTAATCGCGAGATGCTAGGCTGAACCGAGCCAATCTGTGTAGGGACTTTCCCTCCCACCCTGTTCCTCTGCGCCAGCACTTTACGCACACAGTCGCACACAGACGGAGCATATCGCCGCGCGCGCGCACATCGCATCGATATCTTGGTGAGGTGCATGCAGATTGGACAGTAAGGCATTCGATCTGTGCCGCAACTTTGGACGCCTTCCTACCCCGTCTTCGTCCCCTCCTCCTTTTCCTCTTCGTCTTCTCGCCAACATCGACAATCTGGGTTGCGACACCGCTCGCCACGCGACATCGCAGCGCAGCAAGATTTCAAGCGGGCCGTCGCGAGTCATCTGACGACACGAACCTGGAGACCGCGGGAACCTTCGGAGGTACTGTGCTCCAGCGAACGCTCCCCCGTTCTCCGTTGTTCGTTCCCCGTATCCGGACCCTGCTCGCTCTCTCTCTCTCTCTCGCTCTCTCTTTTTCTGTACCTCTACAGAGTAGTACCTGTCTACACTAGTTTACCCTCGGGGCCAAAGTGAAGGGAGATACTTGAAATACAGGCTGCGGACCACCTTATAACCAAGTACCCCCCCCCCCCCCACGGAACACACGCGCTCAAGCACACACCCGCCTCGTTGCTTATTGGCACCGCACGAACGCCTAATCCGCACTACTCCTGCTGCTGCCCTGCACAGATAGCGCGGCTGACGCCGTCAGATCCCCGACATCAATCCATCGACCGATAATCCTCCTTCCCTTTTTTCCCACCACCCGTTCCGTCCTCGACGGCAATCTTGACCTCCGCCGCATCTCGACATCGACATCGACATCGACATCGCATTCTCAGCCGCCCCTATTCTCACTCTTAAAACTCTCACCTGCCATCTTCCTCAGCATCAGCAATGTCGCCTCGGATCTCCCGCCTGCGATGACCTCCCGGACCCCAATGGGCGTCCAGCCGCGACCGCCCCCCCAGCAGCGAACCCTGAGCAGCTCGGGCTTGTCGGTCCAACGGCCAACCCATCAACGGACCCTGTCAGCCCAGTACCTGCCTCAATCGCCTGTTCGTAAGGAGAACTTGATCGACCTGACCGGCGACTCCAACGATGCTGCCGTCGCCCAGAACAGATATGGCACCCTTCCGCGGAGGGGAGGCTCCCGCCTCAAGCTCGAGTTGTCCAACGACGCCATGCTTCCCCAGTACTCCGTCGCCGACTCTCCAAAGACGCTTACCCCTTCCCGCCTTATGCCAAAGAACGAATCCTCAAATCTTACCGATATGAGCTCGCCGGCCTCGGCCAAAGGCCTTCCCGTCGACTCTGATAACCCCCCGATGCCCATGCCGAAACGCCGACAGCGCTTCGTCGTCCCCGCCGCCGTCAAGGAGTCTCCCGCCCCCACCGTCGCCGTTAAGAAGGACGGCCGCCCAAAACCATATCACCTCGAAACTCCTGCTGCCGCCCCTCGCTACGCCCCTTTCGGCAAGCCCAAGGCTGACGCGGCTGCGAAACAAGGCCTCAGTGGCCCCGCCGGCGGCGCGCGAGAGTCTCATGACATGGGCCACGCCGACTTCTTCCCGTGGACCGGCAACCACCCCGAAGACCAGTGGTCCGAGACCATTATTAAAAACGGTTATTTCGACAAACCTCCCGCTACCTCCACGGAGACGTCCTCTGCCAAGACAGCGCTGTTCCCGAATCTGAAGCACAAGGCTGGGCTCAACCTGCTCTCTAACATCTTCGTTGGCGTCCTGAACCAGAGGAAATTGAACGGCCAGATAACGTCGCCCTCGACGTTCAAGCCGCCACCCCGAGTCACGTTGACCGATACCAAGCGAGAACTGTGGTTGAGGGAGCTAGCGAATCCCTCCACCTCGCTCCGCCGTCTCAGCCGAACTATTCCCCACGGCATAAGGAACAAAGTCCTGCTTGACCACTGCCTGAACAAGAACGTACCGACGGAACGAGCTGTTTGGCTGGTAAAATGCGTTGGCGCCAACGAACTCCGAGCCACCAAAAGGAAAGCAATCGGGACCTTCGGCGTTGGTGGAGAAACCAAATGGCTGAGAGACTGGACCGGCTGCGTTCAGTCGTTTGTCGAGGGGGCTGCCACCAACTTTGGCGATCCTGACTGGAAAGCCAAAGTGCAATATGCGTAAGCTACTTCCCCAACCGTGCGAGTTTGAATGAATATAACTAACTGACTGCAGTATTCGGCTCGCGACGCATCTTTACGCCGAGCAACTCGTCGAACGAGATGGTTACATGGAGTGGTTGGTTTCCAGCTTGGAAAACTCAACACAGGCAAAACTGCCCATGTGGATTTTGATTACCCAGATATACTGGAAAGACTTGCTTCGTCTCAGGAAACACGGTCGGAGACTGGTTATCGCGCTGCTCAGCCACCTCAACACGGTTAGTTGCTTCACACTCCGCCTGGAACAAGGCTAACTGTCCTAGATTCACAACGACCCCGACCGAGACATTCTTGTACAACTATCCACCAGGTTGACATCTCTGCTCATCCCACTCTTGTCATCATACCCCGACAACTTCGTTGCGCCGTCGCCCTGGTTCAAGTATCGGGATGCGTTACTCGCGTCTATTCCCGCCGAGAACGAGTTCGCGCAAGCCGCCTACATGTCCATCAACATGAGAAACGAGCAACTCGTCGCATCGGCCAACAACTCCCAGCCGGCAAACCGCCAAATACTAGTCAAGCATCTCGACAGTACATTTCAGACTACGTACACCCCGGATCTGGCCGCGCAATGCTGGGCTGTCAGTGAGGACAAGAGCATGATTGTGCGCACGCTTCTGGAATGGTGCACCTCGCCTCACCGCCCAGGCGTCGCCAAGGTATACATAACTGCCAGTCTCCTTCGAAGCTGGGTTGCGACGGGACTCGATGTTACGACAGCATTGCTTGATTTGCTCAGCAGCAACCCACCGAGCGAGACGAACGCGAAGAAAGTCTTTCATAGACTCGTATCCGAAGTTGTTCGAAACGGCGATTTCCAGTTTCAAAGATATGTGTTCTGGCTCATCGCGAGAGGCGGTCTGAGGCAACCCTCGGATACCGAAGCTGAAGGCCCCTGCGGAACCCGACTATTGGTGGACCTCCCTCTCCATGCTCTCAACTCCTCCGCCCTGGCAACACGAGCTAGCTTGCTTCGCCGTGCCGAATACGACGTCAAGGACGAGGCAGATGATATCAATCTCGCCTTGAAGTGCATTCAACATGCGCTGGGGCTTCCTCTACCGCCAGGAGATCCAGTGCTCCAGCGGAAGCCTATGACCCTAGGCAAGCTTTGCCGACTGATTGCGAGTAGCAGCCGTGCTCTCCAAACCGAGGTTGGCGCTCGGATTCTGCAGATCTTCACCACGGAGACGGTCATGACAAAAAACGGACCCCAGGTTTCTGCACCAATGTTCAACTTTGCGCGAGCTGTTCTCGAAGCCGCATCCGATTTCGCGGTCCTGGTAGAGGTTGTCAGAGTGGTCATGCGTGTCTCCAACCCCGAGATTCTCGCCTCCTGCGCGGATACTGCCAACGTTCACCTACCCATTTTCGCTGCTCTCGGTGCGGGCAAGGAGCTATTCGACTCGCTGATGGAGAGGCTGAAGGCTGTTGGAGAAGAGCAGGGCATCGCTGCACGACCTCTTTTGGCGTCTCTGGCAAATCTCGCCGCACGGCTGCCCGGTTTGACGAACACCGCCGCCCACCTGCGTAAGGAGCTGCACCAATGTGACAGAAATACTGCCATTGATGCCTGCTCGCCAGTTTCTGATAACATGGCGGCTCAGCTGCAGGACGCCGAGGGAGAGCTGCACGAGGAGATTGAGAAGCTTCTGACGAGCGGGACGAGCGTGGATCGACCGACGATGGATCGTCTGTTTCATACCGTGGTCAGCCGGCTGGAGAACTCCTGGTCCAACTCACCAGAGCGTCAGCGTGCCTACAGTGGCCTCCTCGGACGGCTGCGCATTTTCGATGCCCAGCATTTCGACTTGCGCATGACCGACTGGGTTCACCACGTTGGCGCACTGAAGGCCCGACCCGGACTTGCGGACATCTATCCGCTCTTGATCAGCATGGGTTGTTTGACGATACCCATAATCCTGACCACAACAACCATCGACGCAACCAGGATCGCCAGCAACCCATCCGCACCCGTTAACAGCACGACTACCTACATGCAGGAAGTCCTTCATCTCACGACTATGCCTCTCCCACCCAAGGCGGCGTTGACCCCCGAGGAGACGTGTAGATTCTACATCCAACAGCGATTGGCACCCCACCATAAACATAAGGACATGGTGGTCCTGACAAGAAACGCCCTGGTCGAATTCTCGCGTCTTCAATCTCAGCCTGGGCTGTTGCTGCCGCTTGCGACTCCGGCGTTTAGAGACAGCATGCTGGAGCTGATGAGGACTCTGGTCCTATTGGATGCCCCGGCCGTTGTACAAGCGCTGGGCATCAAGATTCCCGAGCCGGCACTGAGCGGTCTCTTTGCCCAAATTACCACCAAGCTGCTACGGCCTGGCGCTGACGAGGGAGCGCCGCTCACGTTCGAGACTGTTTTGGAGCTGGCCAACGAGTTCACGCTTCCGTTTTGCCAACTGAAGCTGTCCATCGGGCTTACGGCAGATACCACGACAAGTCCAGGGGGCGGAGAACAGGCAATGTCGCAGTTTGACATGTTTTCTAGGGCTATGGACCGAGCTGTCTCTGCGAACAATGTCATGTGGACGAGCATGTTGCCGTATCTGAATGAGGAGGTTACGGAGCACCTCAAGAGACAGGCTCACATGCGGTTCCTGGGCTTGTTTCCCTCGCAGAAGAACCCGCCGGCGTTGGATCCTCTCTCGGAAGATAGCGTGAAACTGGCAGGAAGTCTGTTGTCAGTGGTGGAGGCCATTGTTCGCGGCCGTCCGCCTTTGCGGGCGTCGCAGCTCACCTCCGGCATGGTCGACAAACTGACGGAGCTGTGGGAGATCTTGGCAGCCGGGGGCAACGACAAGAGGGAGCTTCGAGCATCCATCATCAGGCACTGGCTTCCGGCGCTTCTGCGATTCATCACCCTCCATACCAACCCGAACGAGCCAGTTACCCTTGCAACACCGGCTGTATCGGCAGTACCGGGCGCGAACAACCTAAAACCGCCGACGACCACCATGGCCTCTGAGATCAGGGCACGGATCCTCATCGCACTTTCCGGCCTCGTCCTCGAGCTCGACAACCTGGGGCTCGAAGATCTTCAGATCACTCGACACCTGGGCCAACAAGCATTCGACCTGGCCGTGCTCCTCGTCGACGGTCTGCCAGAGGAGGCACGCCAGCAGTGCGTGCGAGTCCTGTTAAAGGGTGGCACCCCGCAGAACCCTGCTTCATCCGATGCTCGTCTGCAGTTCCTATTCAGCCACATGCCCCCGCCCGCGGATCACTTCGTGCTGGCTCACCGGCAACAACCTACTATACAACAACAAAGCGGTCCACCGAGACCCAAGATCCCGATCTCCTTCCAAGGAACGGATAAACTGACGCCATTCGTCCTCCGCAAATGGGAGATGCTTAGCGAGCCGACTCCCAGCGTAGGAGAGAACGATACAGCGTTGAGCCTTACACTTTTCGAGGCTATCAAGATTCAGTAAACAAGACGGGGAGGAGACAAGTGGATACATACATACATTGTTATCTTTTGTGAAGGGGATGAATTTCATTTTTAGATACCATGACTGGGCCAGTTCGCGGTTAGAGCCAAGGGGGTCGGAACGACAACATTTGATACCAGGATGGCCAAAAAGCCGGCGTCGGCTGGCTTGCAAGAGTTGCGATCGGGTCATTGTATCATTGGAAGCAGGCACAATTAGTTTCTTTGTCTTTTTTTTTTTTTTTTTTCTTGTAACGACATTATCAATCGAGCATCTGACTTGACAAGTTTCTTAAGCTTCATGGAGTTCTCACTAGTAATCGTTGCCCGTCGAGCCGAACAGATGCACACCCGTCTCGAGGACCTCGATGTCGTCGCCTACCTCGACGTACAGGCCCGCCCTCTGCTCCCTCGCCTCCTCCAGGTCCTGGTCCTCCGGCACGCAGTGCACGCCGATGTACCCCAGGGCGCTCGGGTTCCCGTCCTCGACGGTGCGGTGCTCGACCAGCGTCGCGCTGGGCTGCGGCCTGCCCTTCTTCTTCCCGGGCTGCGGTAAGTCGGCGTCGAAGGTGCCTGTTTCGAGGTTCACGTTGGGCATCGTGCAGCGGGACGTACGGCAGACTACGGACAGCTTCGGGGCGACGGCTGCCCGGCTGCTGCTGCTGCTGATCTTCGGGAGGATCCGGCACCGCTTCCAGGACTCCTCTGCAAAGGCCGGTGCTCCGGTGATCCAAAGGTTCGCGCGGAAGCGCAGCGCGTCTAGGGGCTGGTTTTCCGGGGGGAGGAGGGCGGAGACGGCGTGCACCGAGGAGAGGGAGTTTATGTTCACCGGCTGCTGGTCCGTGTAGCCGTGGACGGAGGGTGTGCCGATGTGCTTTAAGGGAGCGAGGTTTCGGTCTGTTCTGGTTAGGGTGTCGTCGGTGCAGCGCATGAGGGTCAGGCCGCGGGACTCAGGGATGTTGAGGTAGCGCTTGAGTTTCGGGAGGGCTGCTGCGACGGAGGGGAGGGGGGAGAGGTCGATGCCGCGGGCCTGTCTGGCGTGGATGCCAAAGGTTTTCAGGGGGTGGGAGGGTGGTGGTGAGAGAGGGGCTATGAGGTGGACCTGGGGCTTTGCGGAGGGATCGCGGGTGTGGAGGAGGGTTTCGATGCGGCTGAGCAGAGATGGCGGGTCCGGGTCTGCGAAGGAGAGGAGGACGCAGCCGCCGGAACGGACGAGCGGGTCGTCCAGCTTCTGTTCGGTTCCCGAGTGAGGGAGGTAGAGTTCCGTTTTGATGTGGCACATTGACGGCTTCGTGCGCTGGCTTATGAAGCGCCATGATACTTCCCCGGTGGCCGGATCGTCGACGACTTCTGTGGCGATGGCGAAGGAGCGGTCATACAAGAAACCGGACTTCGTGAGGAGGGCGCGGGGGAGTTCGATTGCGCCGCAGGACTTTACGGGGTGGATGAAGATTGATTTGATCCGGATGGGTCCCCCGGTGCTGGTTTGGAGAGATTCTGGGATGGCGTGGACGGGGTCGAATTGGTCTGCCATGTTGCTGGCCGAAACGCCGTGTCTTTGGAGGTTGCGCAGCGCGCGGCGGGTGGTGCCGATGGTGCCATATTGGAGGATGGCGATCGCGACGAGAGCTGGGAGGAGGGTGAGGGCGATGATGAGCTTTGTTGCGGGGAAGGCGCCCAGGGCGTCGAGGAGGGAGTCGAACAAACTCAGAAGCATAGCTATGGGATACTGATGTTCAACAATAACGTGAGTCTGAGATGGACCTTTGGTGATTGGCCTCGGTGGGATGCAAATTGGCTGCTTGTCCTGGGAAAGCCGATTCCGGAATCGCGCTGTGGCGGGGCCCCATCAATGTCGTCGGGACAACCCGGGCCTCGCACCCCACACACACCCGGCCCGGGTGTCCGGCCCCACTTAATGTCGCGGCAAGGCGCACCTGCCACTCCGAGCTAAGCAGATACCCGAGCCCGCGGCGTCCGAAGGCGAGACCTGCCCGATCCGGCCTCCTCCGCTGGGAAAGAAGACCTGCCAAGCGGGTGACAGAAAAACAGGCACACTCTAAGCTTGGTTTAAGCTGGAGATACCTGTTTTAAGCTAGTTTTGTATAGTTCTCAAGGTATCTTTGCTAGTGTTCCGGCCCACCACCATAGGTGTGTCGGTCTTTCTGTCAACCGCTTGCCTGGCTAAGCCGGTGCCGAGGTGCCTATCGACTATGTGACCGCTTACGTTCCGTAGAAAAATGCTCTTTTACGCCCTTTTAGGCAGTTTTGTTTCTACAAGTGGATCCCCGGCCGGGACCTACGAATCGTGTGAGAAGCACATTTTCCGTTCTCTTCTCGGCAGTTTTGTAAGTAAGTAGCTTGTCAGCTCAGGGCGTAGTACACGCAGCCAAGATAAGCAGGGTGAGTCATAGAGGAATGTAAAACTTTATTTTGGAGGTTCGTTTTAAGTCGGTGTATGATAAGGTCAAATTCGTTGAGTGGCCGCTTGGGATTAATAGCCCAGCATGCAGTCGATGCTCTGAGTTTGAGGCTCGATGTGTTTTGTTGCTTTGCCTTTCGGTTGCTCTGACAAGGTGAACATCGTAATACAGAGCTCTTTCCATCGTTTCGACCTTTGATTCGGATCATGACGACAGCAACTCCAGCGTCCGAGACCGGACAGGTCACGCGCAACAGCCCTCCTCCGGTCATAGCCGAGAACCAGGCAGAGAAGAGCAGACCATCATCATCACACCCAGCCCCCGAGTCGACACTCCCACCGCCAGAAAATGAATACCCGGAAGGCGGGATGCGAGCTTGGCTGGTCGTCCTCGGCTCTTGGTTCGCATCCTTCTCAGCCCTGGGCATATCCAACACCATCGCCACCCTCCACGCCTACGTCAGCAAGCACCAGCTCGCTGGGTACAGCGAGGGGTCCATCGCTTGGATCTTCTCCGTGTACATGTTCCTCATCTTCTTCTGCGGCATATACGTCGGTCCCATATTCGACAAGTACGGCGCGAGGTGGCTCATCCTCGCGGGCACCGTCGGCGTCGTCACGGCGCAGATGCTGCTGAGCATTTCAACGAGTTCGTTCTCTACTTGCATCCCGCGTGACGATACCTACCTATCCTGCTAACACCTCACCCACAGAGTACTGGCACTTCATCCTGGTCTTCGGCGTCCTGAACGGCATCAGCGCCTCGCTCCTCTTCACCCCCTCCTTCGCCGCCATCGGCCACTGGTTCTACCACCGCCGCGGCCTCGCCACGGGCATCGCCTCCACGGGGGCCTGCTTCGGCGGCATAGTATACCCGATCATCCTGCGCTACCTCTTCGAGAGCGCGGGCTGGGCCTGGGGCATCCGTACTATGGGGTTTATTGTGCTGCTATGCTGCGGCATCGCGACGCTGCTCATCGACACACGCCTCCCGCCGCTGCCGAACGCCTCGCTGCACCCGGACGTGCGCATCTTCCGCGAGCCGGCGTTCGCGCTGGCGACGCTGGGGATCTTCCTTCTCGAGTGGTCGCTGTTCATACCACTTACATACATCTCTAGCTATGCCCTTGCCCGGGGGTTCGGCTCCGACTTTGCGTACCAGATCCCGACCATCCTGAACGCTGGCAGCGTCGTGGGACGCGTTCTCGCGGGCTGGTGGGGCGACTACGCGGGTCCGTTTAATTCTAACATCGCGGCCGCTGCGCTGAGCGTCGTCGCGTGTCTGGCGATATGGCTGCCCACGGGTTCGTCGCTGGCTGGCATCGTCGCTTTTGTCGTCGTGTTCGGGTTCGCGAGCGGGAACAATATTAGTATCAGCCCCGTCTGCATCGGGCGGCTGTGCAAGACGGAGAGCTACGGGCGGTACTACGCCACGTCCTTCACGGCCGTGTCGTTTTCCTGTTTGTTTTCCGGGCCCGTCGCCGGCGAGATCATTGCCTCCAGGGGCGGGGACTACGGGGCTCTCATCATCTTCACCGGGGCGGTGTACGTCGGGGCCGCGGCTGCGTTGGTGGGGGCGAAGGTGCTGCGCGTGGGATGGAAGCCCTTGGCGGTTTTCTAGAGCTGCGTGGGTGTTTCTTGACGGCCATTTGTGGTGTGAGCATTGTCTACCGTGATCTTGGAGTCGTCGTTTGGCATTTTGGCGTATCTTGATACCACTAGGCAACGAAGACATCGTTGCGGGACGATATGTACAGGCATTTAGTCAAGATACTTACTACTTAAGACAATAATATAATTTAGTGCTACATGGTTTGTTACGGACCAATGGACCCGAGTAAATACCGACCCTCAAACGGGAAGTCGAGGCCGGAGCAAGACGAGTCGGATTCATCGCTGCTATTACCTCGGTCCTCCAGAGGCGAACCCATCACTAAGGTCAATGTTGTGAGGGTGAAGTAACCGGTCCCTGCTCGTGAGATCAGGTAGGAAGCTCTAGCTTCGAACTCCCTTATCCTACCTACCTATATCAAACACCGCTTCACCGTCTTTCCCCCAACTCGGAGCCCCCTCTCGGATCAAGGACGCATTCCGGAATCCCTCTACCTTGACTTCTGTTTTCGATTCTGACGCCCTCGTTTGTGTACGTGCGGAATTTGGAAGATCCTGGGTCGAGATTGTCGATCGGCCTCCCGAACTCTGTCCACTAACGCCAACGTCGCTACCAAGGCTTGCCGTTATAGCTGCGTACGTATAGCACAGGCCCTCCGTCTTTGATACCGATCCCCATTGGGATGAGCGGCTCAGGTTCAAGTTCGGATTCGTGTTCGACATGCACTTCAACCATCATTTCCTCAACAAAGTTCACCTACCCGAGATATTGCGCTGGCGCAAAGACGCCTACCACTATACCTAATGTCAGCGACTTTATCTATTCGCGCACACTAGGAGAAATAGTTTTACAGTCCTAGGACGCAACGTATCGGGTTGACTCCCACTTGGCGTGTACATTTCTCTGTACGCAACACCTCACAACGTCTGCTGATGAGCTACGGTCTGCCGGTATAATGCCGACCTCAAACTATGTATAAGAGCTCTGGTAGGTGCTGTGATGTTGTCTGGGACTGCTGCTCCAACCCTGGTGGTGCGACAAGATGTTGAAGGTTATCCTGCGCACGCTTTTTGCAGTCTGGGATCTCGAACGTGAGGTAGGGCACGTCAGGGTTATTATCCTTGTCGTACTTTATGGCCTTGTATTGAATGAACTGGATCTTTGAGATGTTGCTTTGCCACATGGTTTCACGCACTTTGCCGCTCGCCGGCCCCACAGACTCTGAGCCTCTGCATTCTGATCCCATTATATCTGCATGTGAAAGGACTGCGTACTGGGCTTAAAGGCGAGGCGAAAGTCGATTTCGGGGACATACATGACCAATGATGATGATGATAAATCGCAGGACTTTGTGTGGTTGCCGCAAACCCCCGAGATCAGGCCTGTGACTTTGTTGTTCTTAAAAGGCAATCGCGCGTCCCAACGCCCACTCGGCAGGCTGGCTCTCAGACGTTGTCTCTCTGCATCTTGCTCGTGGTGTCTTTCACATCGCCACAGCGAAGTTGATGGTAGTTCCTGGCGGTCTATTTCTGGTTCTCTATAAGGGTTGCGGCTGTAAGCCGCGGTAACCAGACCCACGATGGTGTCGGGGCTCAGATTGTTGATCTGACTTGTTTGCAACTTAGTAATCGAACCATGGATGCCAAAAGGTGTCATTGGTTACTTCGCATTATGCGTGGATTTCTGATCAGGGTTTTGCGACATCGCAAGAGTGAATTCAATATCACAGCGTTGGTATTTGCGATATATTAATAACGGGCACCATGCTTGAACTTACTGATACAACGTCGTATATCCTCGCTGCCTTTATACGTCGCGTGATCCAGCCCTTGGAACCAGTGATTCATATACCTTCCAGGTTCCAGCAGCCCTTTTCTCTCATACTCTGATACGCAGGTGACGTCTAGTTCTGAAATAGGACGTCGCATATTCAGCATGACAGCATTGCCCTCCATCAACCACCCATACTCCGCTCGGCAGTAGCCGCATCTCACACTATGACAGCCGAGTGATTTCTGCATCATGAATCTGCCCGTGTTCTCGGGCCTCAGGTAGTTAAAGCAAGCGCAGCAATGCTGTCCGGGGGGCCGGTGGACGGGCTGATGTTGAAGTATCAGTCCGCCATGGGATGGTGACCTGAAGCAAACACATCGTCCCCATCCAAAGGGCCTCATCAGAAACTCGTCCCTGAAGGTGACGTGGGAGCAGAGGAGCTGGGAAAAAGCCTGCATTTGCTTAAGCGTGTCGCGTAGAAATTCCTTGGTCACGATCTGGCCCGGCTCGATTGTGCAGACCTGCAGCTTCCAGTGCGAGATGAGAACAGTCGAAGAAAAAGATTTCCAATCGACCTCGGGCCTGGATTCTACCGTCAGGCTGGGAGCGAAGTCACCCACCCGCCGCATCTCCAAGGCGCACTGTCGGCATTCCCAAATCTTCCTGACATAGCTGACACCCCAAGATGCCGTCCAGTAGACAGGCTCTGAGAGCGAGAAGTGCCGGTGTGGACAGATCTTGGTCTTCCCCTCCCAGGCGAGGCAGACTGAGGACTTGAACGTATGCCGCCGGCCCTTGGAGAAAAAAGGCGTATCGTGCTGAACGCGGCAGCCGCGGCAGTAAACCATACCATACCTCACCCTCCGGGGCCATATGTTTTCCATAAAGAATATTTTCAGAGATTGCTTTTCGGGGCGAGGATACCTCTGCCACCACCCGTACCTGTGATACATTGGCTCGTAGGTATCTACCTCACAGAACCGGAAAGACTGGAGGCCCGGACGATATTTCGGAAAGCGCCAATAAAAATATAGCGCGAAGAAGCGCCGGGAGGTCCGCATTAGGCGGAATAGGTCTGAGCCGTTGAGAAGTTCCTGGATATCGAGCAGAATCTCTGCGGGAAGACGATAGAGCATGCTCTTTTCGAAATTCCCATCTTCCCTGGCCTTGTAGTACGGGTAATAGCCGGTGTAAGGGACTTCTGGTCTTTGAGAATCACTCAAGTAATCCTTACGAAATGTAACAGGCTCGGGGCGGTCCTCTT
>WIGN01000088.1:0-130877 GCA_014235955.1 Colletotrichum sojae | reverse complement strand
TACGCTATATACCCCTAGGGAGGTGCCGGCCGCTACGGCTCGGTGATAGCGTTAACTAGCACAAACAAACAAACAAATCCGCAAACCTGGGCGTATAAATCAGTAACAGAGAAAATGGTGAACTGCGTTCAATACAGGCATATGTCGCCCGCGGAAGTCTCGAAAGCTCGCATTCTCGCCTACAACGAGTTAGCCGAACTAGCCAAACGTTGAATGCAGAGCAGGACACGGTTCAGGAACTTGCTATCATCCTCCTCGCTTGTGTTCAAGGACGAGGTTCCGCAAAAAGCAACCGCGTGAAATGTCGAGACCGACCAATCCTCTCCATAAGGTGGATTCACGTCACGTAGGCAACATCCCGATGAACGCGCCCACCATCGGCAGGGGCGAGTATCTTTCTTTTGATATGTGTGGATAAGTAAGAACCGTATCTAGGTCTCGCAAAGCCGCCAATCCCTACTCTTCGGGTCACCAGAAGGTGCAAGTTGCACATCGATGCCTTCCGCCGATTTATCCATATCCTTGACCGTGTCCAGATGCCTATGCTTCTTTCGCAAGTCGTCGTCGAGGCCGTGGAACAAGAGTGCCAGCGGCGACGACTTCCACGCGGCACCCGAAAGCCGTCTCGTCGAAACTAAGACCGAAAAGATCCACTGCAAAACGAGCAGCGAGGCGGGATAGGCGATCCAGCCCCAGTGAACGCTAACGCACGTCTGCATGCTGCTCACCGTCCCGCGAGACCTGGCAAGGCTCGGCTGGAGAGCAGCCTGAACTTCCGTGCTGAGATTTCCGTAGGGCTTGTTGCGGATCGCGGCCGTCATCGCGCTCGCCAGGCCGCGGACCATGGTTTCCACCGTGGACATGTTTCCGGAGCCGGATGCGTACATCTCTTTGAGCCACATCGGGCCTTCCACCATCCCTATCTTGTTGTTGAAAGTTCCGTTTCCTTGGGCTCGAAGGAGTTTGTCGAGCGAGAAGCCTAGGGCCCCCCAAGTTGTGGCGTCCATCGTCCAGACGCACTCCTGTCGGTAGAACTTCGAATAGGGCTTCGATTCCCGGGCCGTGAAGCTGAACTGGCTAACACCAAGCGAGCGGTTGGCATGGAAGTCCACACGTACGGACCCCGGCTCCCAGTGTTGTGTCGCAACGCAAGCCCTTTCCTGGCCGTCGACATGGCTGGTGTTGGTCACAAGAGCCCAGCCTCTTGTCTGGCGGTCACCGGGATGCTCCTCAGCCTTCCCATCCTCCTCCTCTTCCGCGCTGGATGTGTCCTTGAGAAACTGAGGGGCCTTTTTATCTTCCGACTCTGAGTAAGCACCATTCTTGACTTCGGCGTGATACCCTTTTACGCAGGGATCCAGATTGCATCGAACGGCAATCGCCATGTTATCGGGGGACGTGCTCCGGCAGTCTTGACACGTAGGGTTACTGACCATCAGGACATCCAAAGCATAGAATGGCTTGTCTGGCCACGAGTCGATCCAAAAGCGCGGGTTGACGATAACCTTGGATGTCTTTCCCCAAGTCTTCACCTCAACTGTCTTGTACAGCTCCAGGGTCTTCACCGGTGCGGTCAGGTTCAGTTCGCGGTAAAACTCCGGCGGGTGCGTCGGCAGCCACCAGGTCCTGTTGTCGTAGCCCGACTCCCTTCCCGGCACCGTCTCCGCGATGACCCGATCGGTGATGTCCCGGCAGGAGTGGCAAACGGCCAGCGACGAGAACCAGCTGCTGCCCTCTCCTCCCTGCTGAAAAGTGCAGTTCCCTGTGGCGCACTTGAAGTTCACAAGGTCTGGCGTTTCTTGCGGGTAATGGAGTCCTCTGTCAAGGGCCTTCTCCATGGCGCGATCAGCCGATAATCCCACTAGGTTCGCCGTGAAGTCGGTGAAGGACTCCAAATAGTTATTCGTCCTTGAGACCTCGGCTACATCCGCACTCCAAGGCTCAACGGGAAGTAGACACCCTTTGTGCTCGATCATGGCTTGAGATATGGGGTCGATCGCCAAAGCTGCGACGGTGATGAAGGCACCAAGAATGGGCAAATATCTAGTTAATAATTAGCTTTCCAATCTGAGTGTCATATAGGCACAGTATATCCAAAATTACGCACGCTTCTCGTGGTCTTGTCAACTGTTTCACGATCAGGAGCAGCGATCCCCACGGTCCCCGACTGGCGTCGTCGAAAAGAACGACATCCGACAGCTTCTTTGGGCGGCGGAACCAGTCCCACTTAAGCTGACTTATGCCTAGAGTTCAGAAAGTCATGTCAGTTGATGGAAACCCCCTGGTGACAAAGCGCATTTGAGTGATGCAGTAGTAATCCAGCGAAAGAAATGGTGACTCGGCGAGACTGACCTTCAGCAACGGGCATCACAATAGAGGCCTTGAAGATTGCCGTAAAAACAGCGACCAAGGAGTTGACTGAGATGAGCGCTGGCCAGCTTGGTAAAGGCTTTCCTCCGTGGAGCGACAGGATGATGATAATCGCAATGATGCAACCAAGTGAAAGGAGGCTACTGAGTATTTCCAGCCGCCACGTCTGCCATCTCGATTCGTTGGCTTGGGGCGACTCCGCATTTTGACTATCGGCAGAGACTTCACCTGCCTTTGCGACAGTCTCGGGCTTGTTCAGGGGCTGAGATTCATCGAAGAGTGTTGTTTCCAACTCGTGATTCATGCTCTGTGTGTTGATGGACGTATAGGAACCAGTGGCTGAGATAGTCGGTTGCGTCCTCGGATTGATAGGAAGCGCAGAAGGATCTATTACACCTCGATCGCCACTCACGCCCCCCTCATCGGTACGGTTCTTGACGCTGAACCTCTGTTCGGCAAGTTCGTGGGAGTCATTTTGACTGGGAAAGGAGGGATCCATAGCGCCTCTAATCGACATACCGGGCCTGGAAAAGGCCATGTAAATTGCTTCTGGCTTACCTAGACTCTCGAAATCATGGTGTCTGCGTTGGGAGATGCGGTGTGTGATTGCGGTACTGTCTGTCTAGAACGGCCTGGGGCTGCACGCCCTCGACTTTATACACATAGGTAAGTGAGGCGAACGATCTGGACGTCTGCCTTGTCTCGCCAAGCTTTCTTTTCATCTTACGTGCAGCTCTGATGACGCACACTATATGCAAGTTGGACTTGTCTTACCACGCTATTTTTATCTTAGGCGCGTTTGCCGCGAGCCGCGTGGTTATAATGGTGATATGCGAAGGTTTTCGAAGCCAAAGTTGTTCGTATTTTATGGCCGATAGTAGATATCCTGCCACGCATATCGCTTGTCAAATATGTCTTTCTTAACTGGCAACACATCAATACAGTTGCATCATCAGCAGGCATCATGAGAATCAACGACCAATTTTCGTACTGGCCATCAACACGATTGATCGGCATTCGTGTGATATCTATCTCATTGGTTCGCTTACGCTCTCTTTGCCTGCTGCCTAGCTTTCGTCGCGAGCTTGCGACAACACAACTCATCTACACTAGAAACAACTACATTACAAACTCACTTGCTCGAAACTCACTTTACATACACGAAGCTCGTCTAAAGTTTCGGTTATTCCTAAATCATGGAGCAGGTTGTTGTACTTGGACACAAACCGGTGTGTTCTCTTGATTCACTCCCCACGGACGTCCTCATCGCCATATTCTCCAGACTGCCCTTTCTGGCCGACCTGAGCTCAGTCATACTAGCTTCGCGAAGTCTCCATCAATATTTTCAGCTACACAAGAGGGCAGTGCTCCTCGGAATGCTATCATACGATTTCGAACCCGTCATGAGAGACGCCGTTGCCGCTGCAACTACTCCCCGGACACTAGCGTTGACATGGTGGGGACGCGAACAACGAATCCGGCTCGCGATGCAGAGGTGTCAAAGCCTAGGACAAGGCACGAGGTCTACGGTAGACCTGCAGATCGACGAGATCACCAGCGCTCTGCGTCTCAAGGCCGCGGCGTCATACTTCGTGGACCTGTTCTTCGGGTTCCGCCGGCACGACCTGCGGCGCCCATCGCCCGCCGCCGCCGCTCCGTCGAGCTCCGACGAGCGCCAGCGCCTCTCCGCGGCCTTCCTGCGCCACCACCTCGCGACGACGCTGCATCCCAAGAACGACGCGGTGACGGAGCTCCTCGCGCCGTTCTTCGCCGCCTTCGCCGCTTGGGAAGCCGAGCAGATCCACCAGGCGCACGTCTTTCTCAGCCATCTGTGCCTTGCAATGGATTTCTTCCTGGCGGAGGGTGATATCTACTAGCTCTCGTCCCGTGCCTTTTCGGGACGGCGGTATCTCAACGAGTACATATATGACCTGGCCTCCCTGCGCAGGGCCGTAAAGTCGGCTTTCGACAGCGACCCTGGCCTGGCGTCGAGGGTCTCGCAGAAGGTGGAGGAGCGTTACGGCAAGTCGCTGATCGGCGGCATTCTCTATCTCAACTCGAGCCACGACTTTCCAAACGAGAGGATGGGGATACTTGCATGTAGCGAACTAGCAGCGGTGGATCTCGGGAGGCTGAGAGCTCTGCGGTCAGAGGTTTACCTCAAGGAGCGCGACATGCCGGCGCTGGTCGCCGGTCCCTCGGTGGCGGATCCGCCTTTCGGCTGGGTTGACGCACTAGATGGGTTGGACTGCTGCCGTTGGGGCAGGGACTTGCCTCCTGCATTTCCGTACGGCCGCGTTGGTCCTGATCACTACCGAGAGGCTGATATGAAGTTGAAACGTTGGAAAAGACTGGGAGTGCTGTTCTGGGACCAGAGTCGTGTGGAGCTACTCAAGTCAGCTCATCCAGAACATGCCAGAGGCTGGCTCCTGAACATATGGAATTAGGAATTTCTGAATGATTGAACTAGTGTCTTTTTTGCTTGAATTGCATCGGCTCTAACCATTTGCTACTAATATTTTCCAATTCTTATAAACACATTGGCAGGACCTCCAGTAGCTTTGATAAGGGAACGACCATTACTCCACATCCTCAAGCTGAATATTATATCTTACACAAACTGCAACAACAACAGATGGCAGCAACGACGACGGACGATAGCGACAACGACGGGCAATAGTAGTCACAGTCTAGAACTGACGTAATTGTCATCCTTGTTTCTTACTTATTCATTTGTCTGCCGGCCCCTAAGGTGGTGCTCGTGAAGGATTTGCTGCAGCGAGACAGGTCTGATGACCTCGATCGAGAGTCCCAGCTGGCATATCGCATCCCCTTGACTTAGGATGGTTCTCGGGTCGATCAACGAGCTTTGACAGACCACCTCCCCGCCGCGATCTCGGGATGCGACAGCGTCCCAAGCTTTCGTGACCGCGGGATCAAGGGCTAGGTCGAATGTGCCCCGCACCGTGATGATGGCCGGCTGCATGCCCCTAGCCTTTTGGTAGCGGAACAGCATCGCCAAGCCACATCTGCCAGTCCACAGCTCCATAGTCTCGAGTTTCGGCATCCGTAACGCGGCAGCCGCGGCGCCTCGCAGCATGTCGCTGATGCCCGCGGTGCTCGCAGCGTCCTGATCATCAACGAGCACTCTCGATGTCAGCGCTAGGTGTGTCAGGTTATCCCACTTCCATGAACTGTTCATGTTGGTAGCCTCGAAGAAGTAGCTGGCATCTGCCATAAAAGAAGCCGATAGCGTCGTGAGTTTTAGACTGGTTCTCGCAAGTTCGTGGCTTACGGCAGGATTCGACACCCTGATGGCGGAACATTCAACCCCGAATATATTTTGTGGGTACGATTCGTTGAAGTTTTCGAAAATATTTAGCCTCGATAGTTTTGTGACGTGAAGTGATTCGAATAGTATCGGATAGTCTTAACCATGATTCGGGCTGGTCAGCAGTTACACCCATGTTGTCAGCTACAATACTTACCTTTATCTTTAATCTTTTGTATCTCGTCATACCACTCTCTCCAGGGCTCGTAGTAGAGTTCCTGCAAGTTGGGGAAGCGCCAGAGCATGATCGTCAGGGGGATCATCTTCCAACGTCGGCGTGTTTGCTGGCGAAGAAGCACAACCGAAATCGCGGGGACAGTGGGCAGCGAATCCCACCACAGTACCTCCAGCTCTGCGTCTTCGAATGGTCTCATCATTAAGATCGTGGCGAATATCTTTTCGATGGCACTCTCATCAGGAAGAACTGTTTGACTCCCAGCAACCCAGCCGTGGCCTGAGTCATCTATCGGGATCCCCTGCTCATGCCGTACCGATGGACACTCGCCGCGGCGGGTATCTGGGTGGAAGCCGAGGTACTTGAACCAGTGTTGTGTATCGCTTGGCGAGTCAGCGCTGATGTCGAGAGTCAAGTTTGTACCAGGCTACCATTTGCTGAGGTTCGAGAACAAGCTTTCAATAGCCTCCGTGATTAGTCCGTTATCGGAATCGTTTATCCCAAAGCTCCATGTCTTCTGGTGCGCACAGCGAGCAATCATACTCCTGCAGTTCTATGCGGTACCATATATAACGAATCTGGCTTCTGTGGCGAAAGAGAATGGCCTCTGATGAAGCATCGGAGAGGCGTGATGGCGTCGACGTAATCTCGGCGAAATTAAGCGGCTCAAAAACGGATTGCCATTCTAGTGAAACGGTAGCAAGCAGGCTACAATCACAGCCAAGATCTGGCAGAATGCTGAGCACCTGGTTGCGGATCTCAGCTGGTAGACGATTCCAAGAGGGGCGGGCGTTGGACATCTCTGATATAGGTAGTTGGAGAACAATTCAGGTGAGGTTACGGATACCTTTTCTTTTCATTTGCTTTTGGAAAACCCAAAGGAAAGATCTGCTACTTTGTAATCCCTTGTAAAATATTTGTGCTCTGAAAAATGAAATATTTCACTAACAAACTTCCGCCTCTTCAGTCACTAGGTCCTTGCCCTTTTTTTCCGGTTTCTTTTTTTCTTTTTAGTCTTGGTCTGACGAGGATAGAAGAAAGTGGAGACCTCCGATGAGGAAAGGCTAATGGGAAGATACTTACGGATATAGAGGTGCAATTCAAAAGTCCTCGCTTACCTAGGTAAGAAGCCAGGGCAGAAAACAGGGTTAAGACTCAAGGCTGACGTCCAGAAGGATGGATCCTGACGTTCTCAACAATCACACGCGGCGCAGAGGCATCAGACCGGCCAGCGAAGAGTCCTATAGGTATATAGCGGTGAGGATCTCGATGGCTACGGGGTGCACGCAAGCCGAAATGGCTTTACTTGGTTTGTGAAATACCAATTTGGCCCCGCAGGATGAGGTCTATATTGATGATTCTGCAGGCGGCTCCTTCAACGAGGTTCTAGCCGTCCATATTGGACGCCGCGGCACGAACGCGTTTCTCGTTGAATGAACCAGGGGGCCGTTACTTGTTCGGATCGTTTTTCTGGGATCGGTATCCTGAAAGCTTACCGTTGCTTTACCCAGTGTAAGTCAAGGGGGCCGCTGATCAGTATGGAGTCTGAATGCATGGTGAAAGATCGATATACTTTGAAGATGTAGAGTTTGCCCTTCTGAATAGCATCTTATTTCTTACTGAACACCTCCGACCTCGCCATGTCTTGACAAGTCTATTCGTAGGAATAAGCCGTGGGTGCTAAGATTTGATGAAAATTAACCCATCTACCACCTGTGAACCTGCTGGATTGTCGATATGGCTGAAGATTAATCGATCAACTTAGACAAAAGCAGACAAGGACAGGTCTGCCGATGTACTACCATTTCAAACATGCAGTTTCTCGTTCTGAAAATACCAATGTATTCAACATGTACGACGGCTTTTGACCATCGTCTTATCGTAGATAGCTAGACCCGAGTCGCGATGACCGGTGCAGGCCAGGGCGTCTCCGTCCTGGCTTTCATCTCTGCTCTTGGTTGTACTCGAGATCTCCTCCGCTGCCCCGGTTTCCATCCCCGTTACATCCGCAACGGTCCCCGGCTCCGTCCGCAAAGCCCAGGTTTCAGCTCCAAGCTTCCACGCCAGGACCATTCACTGGCTTCTACTTCTCAAAGAAGTACGCCTCCATATTTGAGAGATCCTCCGCATCACCTTTCCCCCATCTTCGTCTGACCGCCCCTGCAGGATGGCTCTGCGGTTCGGACTTTCTAACTGCTAGGGAAAGCCCCCCCCGATTGTGAGCTTTTCCACTTTGGGTCGTCCACGGAGCGGCATGCTCCGAGTTGTGTCCAAGTATCGATGGTGACAGACCAGCGCTCGGTTGTGCCGTACCAACTGGCCTTGACTTGGACATCTACTAGGCATGCCGGGCAAGAAAAGACGACACCCAATGGGAAATTGGCGAGAAACGGAGGCAGCGAAAGCGGGGCCGGAGAGCCGTCGTCAACCACCGGCGCAGGACTCGCAGACGCGGCCGGATCAGTGGACGAGCGCTGAGGGGCGTTCCAAATAGTGTGGTGCCTGCAGATTTTCTGGTCATTATCGTCCCTCAGAAAGCTCTCCAGCCTCTTCATGCTGCCGTTGGGATTGTGCACCTTCCGCGATATGCGGAGGATGAGCTCGTCGTCAACGATGCGCGCCTGCTGGGTGCTCTTCACAACCATGTTTGTCTTGTCGTCGCGCCGCTCTCCATCTTTTTCGAGCATGTTCAACGGAAAACCGTGCGTGGGGCCGTAGAGATGATAGTTCATTGCCAGTCGGGCGGATTGGTACTGTATAGATTCTCGAAAGTTGGGTGTGTGGAAAGCGGAAGCGTGTCGGCAGCTTCGTGATAGGTAGACGCCGGACATATAATCCACGTTTGAATAACGGTACAGCCGCCAAGTATGAACGATGGCGCACTTAGAACAATACAAAAGGTTCGGGACGTCCTTTTCCAGCATGATGAGCAGTGTCTCCGTCGACTTGGCGTCCAGGGACGGCCACTCGGGAAAGTAAGAAAGGCAGTACCGTCGGCAGGTCATGGCGAACGATATGACCGACTCGGGCGGCAGGAAGCCGACTATATGAGTCTTGATTTCTGTCGGTAGCTCGAGGAACGATGTCTTTTTCCGTGGCATCTTTTTCAGAGGCGCTTCCTTTGATGGCTTTTCATTCGATGACGCCTCATTTGGTGGCATCTTTGGCTTGAATTTCAATCTCTTCCCAAAAGAGCGCTTCCGCTTAGGCGAGTCCTTCTTTGAGGCAGACCTCGAAGCCCCCTTATTCTTGCTTTCGAGTGTTAGGTTCTTGCTTTCGACGTCTTGGACTTGACTCTCAAGAGCTTGACCCGAGTCGCCTTGGGTCCCCAATTCCTCCAGGTTCGAGGAGTTCAGCGATTCATTCAGGAGAATCAGCTCTTGCTTCAAGGCAGCTCCCTGAGCTCCTCCGTCCCTGATCATGCGGTCTAATTCTCGGTTTCCGCCTGTCCGGTTCTTGTTTTGGGATGCTTGACTCGAGCTGCCTTGGCCGCCCGACTCCGCCTTCAAGGCGCCCAGCTCTTGCTTTAAAGCTTCCACCTCAGCCTTCAAAGCCTTTGACTCGTCCCTCGAAGCGGCCAGCTGTTTGTGGAGAGTATCGTCATCTTCCTTCGGAGCATTGACTGTTCCGAATATCGATTGCTTCTCCTCGATGGTCGGCTTCTGGTCAGGACCAGCCCGTTCTTGCTTCGCAGTTGACTCTTCCGAACTGGTGCTCGAAGTATCGCCCGGAAGGCGCTCAGAACCGCGCATGAGATGGTTGTAAATGCGCCTGAGACTGCCCATGTTTGCTTGTATTCTTGACTTGTGAGATACGGTGGGTAAATGGTGCTGCGTGCGGAGGAAGAATATTGAGAAATGATAGGCAAAGAACGGAAAAAACCAGGGGGAGAAACTGGGCCTTTTATCAGACTTGTAAGCGACTTGGAGACTTGGACCAGGCGCAATAAACTGAGGCCCCCGAGAGGGTTCCTGCTTGACAGTCTGTGTGTCGTTCGTTCAAGCCACAGCCACCGACAAGAGTGACGAGAGAGGCAGTGCTAAATTGACTTTTCGACTTGTATTAAGTGAACATCTGGAACGGAGGTCTGGTGACCTTGGTGAAGCAGTCAACGCCGACCGATCGCCTCAAGCGCCCGTGGGGGCATTGCTGAAGTTAATATACACCACCTCAAACCCCAGCCTCGCCATCGCTCAGCCGGTTCGAGACAGTCAAGAAGCCCCAAGCACAAGTCTGTCACCCTCAAACCTGGATGTATCAGCGTCCCGAAGACCAGAAGACGGCGCCAAAATTCAATCGGGATAGCAAGAACGACAGGAAAAATGGGGATTGCAATGAATAAAGGACCGGAGAAACTCAAAATCTGACCCTCCGAGAAAGGTGAACGGCGCGAAAAATCTTCTGTGTGCTGGCGGTACGGTACGCCTTGACGTTTTCAAAATGGTTGTGGATGTAATTGGCAATGCTTGTGCTCGAGGGAGCCAGACTTTCGGTCGATCGTGGCCTCTGGAGACGACTTTCGATAATTCAGAATCCTAGGACACTGACGAAGAGCTCTTTTCGAGACCGCGACGAGTTGATCACCAGTCGGGATCTTTTTGGCGCGCCCAGGATTCATTGTATCAGATCGAAACAGCACCAAGGAGATATCCAGTGCGGAGAGTGACATTTCATTGACCTCTGATTGGCTTGATGAGGGAGCCAATGGAAATAAAGTGCTTGTCGATTAAACAACGACCACACATCTGCGCGGCCAGCGACCAGCAGGTAAATCATACGAGATTCACTCCGGTGGCATTGTTGCGTTGTACGGCAACGTGATAGATTCCCTTGTAATTCGAAAACATCCCCCTTATGTGAGCAGCGAAAGCAACGGCTTAAATACAACACCCATCCTCGTCGTTTGAGAGCAGACGACCCAAGAAAATCCGATCGGAGAAAAAGTGACGAAGCAGGTAGCCTAGGACATGGAACGCAATCCACCGACTCACGGCTGCGTTCAATATAGAATGTTTCTGATTGCGGTCATGATGCCAGGCGTCTTGAGCACGCGGACTTAGGTATGTTGCGAGAGAGCTCGGAATATCAGACCGTCGCGGGCCTCTCTATTAGGCACAACCTTTTCCTGCAGGAGATTCTCACCAAGCTGGCACCGGCAAAGGCCTGTATATCACGGTGCAACATTCTTCTTCTCTTCACTTCCTCTGGAACCATGACCGATTCATCTGTCCTCCTCCTTGTCCACCATCACCATCGTCCGTCACCATCGTCCGTCATCATCTGTCATCGTGTTGGGAGACTGTCAAAAACCACATCCGTTAGCAGTGCACCGTAGATGAGGGGGGGGGAGAACACTCAGCGTCAAAGGTCAGTTCGTCTTGGCTTCCCCTTTTGCAAAGGTACTAGACCCCAGCATCACGTTGAGGTGTGAACTGATCGCTGGGGCGAGCACCCATTTTACAGGGCGCCCGCCACCACTCCTCGGGGAGCGGTGGAGGACCGAAGTCCCTAGCCAGTGGCTACATCAGCGATGAATCGCTGGGTGCTCCTCTCTTCTCCCCTCCAGGGCTTCGGAGGGGGCATCCAGAGTCATTTCACATCAGCGTTGATTCAATTGCTAGAATTGGCCTCCACCTCTCTGCAGAGGGGTACAAAAGCTGGGCAGTCCTCATCCAGTTGTTACACCAGCGACGTCTCGCTGGGCTGACCTCCGCCTCTCTTCAGAGGGGTGCACAAGCTCGACGAATGTCTTTTCAGCCGCTCAAAAACTCGGACGTCTTTGTAAACTGTCACCACGCAACAAACGGTTGTTCTCCTTGAGCTCTTCAAGGATTTGCTTCTGCACGTCAGTGTTCTCCTTCAGCTGCGTCGAGGTTCCCGTCCAGACGGGATCCAGAGGGTTCATGGCACAGGCAACCTTCGCAGTCCCGTCCGCGAAGTGATTGTGGATTTGCTCGACAACGGAAGACCCCGGGCGGAATCCCCTGGTCGGTGCCGTCTGGGTGAGGATATACTGCAGGAAAACGTTGTTCTCCAGAGAGACGCCCACGATGGTGTGATACTCCGGGGTCCCGTCGTCACCAATGGAAATAGCGGCCAGGATCCTGGCGTCAATATCCGGGAACCAGGTGGGACGGTGGAACGGCCGGATCCAGTTCAGCCATGTCGGCCACCAACTAGGAGTTTCCTTGTTGGTAATCCATCGGAGAGACCGAAGGATGCGTTTGTAAAATAAGGCGTAACAGAACGCCAGCACAGTGAAAATCGTACCGAGCAACGCCACAGTACCCATGGCTGGTTGATACACACGGGGTTTTAGTGGTTGAGAGTGATTTCGTTCAATTGATTGGGAAAATCCGTCAATGAAGTGAGAAATGGAACGTTGTCGGTTCGATGAAGAAAAAGAAGAAGAAGAAGGGATCAAAGCAGACAGAAGAGGAGATTAAATAGATCTGGGAGCCAGCGCGGGCATTGCTCAGGATGGGCCAGGTCCTGCCTTGGAGAAACGTTTCTGGTACTTGGTAACTGCCTTCAACACACGCAACGGACAGGACCTGTCAACATCTGAATGATAGAGACAGCAGTAACAGGGACAGCAGGAAGACGTTAGAAGGACAACAGAGGCAGGAACGACAATGGTAGACACAACAGTAACATGGACGACGGGGAAGGACGGCAGGGACGACAAGGACGAACGAGAGGGAAGGCAGTGGACATGTAATCAGCGGCAGCATCTATGAGAGAAGGAGCAGTTGAAGGTAGAAATGGCCAACTTGCAAATGAATGTCTTAGGTCTTCGGCCAGGGAAGCGCCCATGAGGCAGGAACGGCGGCGTCAAACTAACATCACCGTGGAAGTATCTGGGAAGACGTAGCCAGACAGAAGGAACAGTAGTGGAAAGGACAATAGAAGATACCCAGATACAAATGGCTCTGGAACGTATGTATCAGTCTGCTCCTGCCAAGAAGGCAGTTCGAATGCAGAACCGGTGACCCAACTGACATCACCACGGAGGCATCCAAGGATGGAGAACCCGCTGGAAGAAAAGGTACATTACCAATCTAGAAGACACGTTGGTACCTAAATACAAGACTACTTGGGAATGAACGCATCAGGTTGCTCCCATTGGGAAGGAGGCAGTTGTGAAGGGCAGCGGGCCCAAGTTGATGTGTTTGGAAGTACCTAGGTATCTAGGCAGGAAGCAACTGGGGGGTTGTGAGAAGGTAACCGTAACTTCCTCGTTCGAGGAAGGCAACGTTGTTGGTAGGTAGTTTCGACAACCGTTGGGCCCCCTCTGCTGGATGAACATTTTGCAAGGTGAGCAACGACCATACCTACATCACTCCTCCGCAGAGCAAGGGGCAAGAGCCTCTTCGAATCCGAACACGAAAGGGCGGTTGCCTTGTCACAATGTGGCAGCCAAGTATCCCGCCAGTATAACGCGATGGAAGGTGACGTTCGAGCTCGGGTGTCCAGATCACCTCCAGGAGGGCGACAAGAGCGGCGCCAAGTGAAGCGTGCTGGCGCAGGTCACCGGCCGCGTCTACTACGGCAAGGTGTGATCTGCTTGGGTAATTCGGGAAGGCAGTATGTTCCGCAGCTGCGTCATTGAACCGACGACGGCTGGGGTCTTGCCGCTTCTGTATCAGTCTCTTCTAGGTATGCCGCTCGTACCATGCGCGATTACTCCACTGGAATGGCGGTACAGACCTAGGTAGTTCGAACGGGAAAACGCCACACGAGTCTGGCCAGTCTCTTTGAAAGTACTCTCCATATGGTAAGAGGAAGGAAGGGGAAAGTTTACGCAGACTGAAAGAACCATGTAAGGGCTAGGTACACAGGAGGCTCAACAACGAGGATCACGGATCCCTGGCCTTTCGAGGGGCGTTGAGTGTGGCAGAAGAAGTGCTGTGCGTGGTGTATCGTTTCCATCCCCAGGTGTCTTGCTAGTTGTTGGTGGCATCAATAATACTCATGTTATGTCTTCGAGTCCTCTACTATTCGAGTTTCTAATCCACGGTGATTTAGCTGCGCTGCCGTTTACTCCAGAATGCGGAACTTTCGAATGGGAGCCAACTTCTGTACACGCTTACCATCACGATGTTCCCGCATAATGCCTGTCGCCTCTTTCACCCCTTCTTGCCCCGTCGGCATCGTGTGATCGTCTTGTAAAGCTCCGGGCATCGACTCCTTCAACCCGTGACATCGCTAGACATGTGCCGCCGGCGTCTCTCCAGCAGAAGCTCCCTCCTCCAAAGGCTTCCGTCCCACGAGGAAATACCTACCCCCACCCGTCAGTAAAACCCCCACAGCAAACATCTCCCAAAACAAGAATCAACTCACATGGGCACATAAGTATGATACCTCTTATTCCTCATATCCGCCCGCACATCGACCAAAAACACCTCAACCTCCTCGCGCGTCCAGCCGTGCGCGCGGGTCAGCGGCGCCAGGGCAAGCCCGTCCGCGGCAGCCATGCCGTTCTGGAAGTTCCACATGCCCAGCTCCCGGAACTTGGCGTCCCGCGGCCAGTCGTTCATCGGCCACTTGTACCAGCTCAGCGAGACGTCCTGAAAGCCAACTTCCCTCATCAGGTCGCGCAGCTCCGAGGCCACGACGAATTGGCGCCCGAACTTGGCGCCCGCGGCCTTGAGGAGCTCCGCGAACCGGACGAGCGCGGCGTCCGCGGGGAGGGAGGCGTCGTCGGAGAGGAATGCCATCTCGGCCTCTTGGAGTTCGAGGTAGCCGCCGGGGGTGAGGTTGCTGTGGACACACGGGTTAGCCGACGACTTCTGAAGGATATCCAAAGACCCCGCCTGGTTTTCCGGCCCATGACGAGGGTTGATAGGCGAGCGGGGCGGGGCAGGCTTACTTGAAGCAATTGGTGATGTACTCCTTCCAGTCCGCCAAGCTCGAAGTCATGTGGCGGCTGTGGATGTAGTCGAACGGCTGCGAGTACGTCCACTCCTCCTCGATGTCGTCGACCTCGAACCGGAGGTTAGGCGCGACCCTGCGTTCAAAAGTCAGCCATTTAATGAGGACTTTCAAGTCCCGAAGAAAGAAGGTAACACCTACAGGTCGGGCTGCGTGGGAGACAGGTCGACGCCGAGAACCTACGTCAATCACTTTCAGCAACTGGGCTTATTCGCCACGACGAAGAGAACAATCGTAATGAGTCTCACCTCGGTTTCGGGATGGTCGTCGGCATACTGAATCGCCCAGATCCCCGTGCCCGTGCCGACGTCGAGGGCCCGTCCGACCTTGTACTCCGGGTCGCAGGGCGGAGCGAGCCCGAGCCTGCCGCCGAGGGTCAGGAGGGCGAGGTGGTGCTGCAGGTCTGGCACAAGGTCCGATATCAGCACTGCCTATATTCGAATGTCGGAGACTGTGTGTGATATCGTCGCGGTGGCGATGCGGGCGGGGAAGGGGAAGCTAAACATACCGAGTCTGTCGTTCTCCTTCTCGTCGTTCGGGAAGTGATATTCTTTGGAAACGCGCAATTAGCTGACCTGAATACCCTCGAAGTCCCTGCAAAATAGAGAGAGAAAAAGAACGCACTGCCTTCTTTGTACCGATGGTACGACCTGCCGTTCTCGAAGTGGTAGTCGCGGATGGAGTCGGCGAGACTCGTCGTCGACGAGGCGAGGCTCTTGAACGGGGAGGGAGGCGTCAGTTTGACATCACCAAGGAACAGCACCAGCCGAAAAAAAGAGAGAGAAATTCGTTCTCACCTCGAGCTCCGAGCGGCTGTCGTCCGGGATCTGCAATCGTCAGAAACATACTCCTTCTTCCAAGGCAAGAAGGTAGAAAGGCCTTAGGGGGGAGGGACGCACATTATCCTCGGGAACGATCTGGACTTCGTGGTCGACTTGGGCCATGGCTACCTGCTCCCTCAAAACTGTTACTGTTGATTTTGTAGAATCAAAAATATCTCGCGGCCCTGTAGACGCGAAAATCTTTCGAGATCTCGAAAAAGATTCGACAGAAAATCAGGAGGAGCTGTGGTTGATCATCAGTCGACGTTGTTTTTCAGAGTGCGGCCGGAGTTCTCTCCTCCCGAGGAGGGGGAGCAGGAACAACCTTGGCGATGCAACCCCTCCTCATCCAACCTCCCCCGAAAAAAGAAAGCCGGAACCAACAAAGCAAACATCATCCAGTGCATATGCAGACCAGCGGCGAAGGTGTCCCCTTTCCACGTCGAAATGTGGGGACCTCTGGAGGAAACTACCCACGCGGACGAATGAGAACCGAACCCCCCCTTCACGAACCTGCCGAATAAAGAATGCTTCTCGTGGCGAGCGTTGCAGTTCTACTAGATGCTGTCAGTTATCACTCGAGTCGAAGATCCTCCACACTGGGTAACTCAATCTGTAATTCCTAAAGCGGGATATCTGTCTCTTCTACATGCGTCCCAACGGTTTTGATAGTATTCCATATATGCAAACCCCCAAGAGCCATCATTTATATGCAGAAAAAGTCGTAAACAAGTCATAAGCTTCATATCCCTCCCGCTCTTCAAGCCGCAATCTGCGGTTGCGACCCAACCATACCCCCCACCCACATCCCAGCATCGCCATCAACGTCCATCTCATACGGCAGCTCAGGAACCCCCGCCTCGCCCATGACCCTCGCAACAACGCTCTCGAACGCATCCCGTTCGATAATAGCACCGAAGTGAATACAGTCCACGACCCCGCAGAACTCGCGCTTCAGCGCCTCCACGATCCGCTCCTCCATCAGCGGCGCCGCGCCGTACCGCGCCGCGAGCTCGAACCACGCCTGCACGGGGGTGAGCTCGATGTCGCCCGGGTTGAGCGTCTTGGCCAGCGCGAGCAGCGAGCGCAGCGACAGCGCGCTGCCCGCGCCCGTCGAGGCCTCCCAGGTGTGCTGCGTCTCGACCTCGCGGCGGCGGATGGAGCGGTACACGCGCTCGGGGGCGCTGGACATGCACATGGTCGAGGCCATCATGGTGTGGCCCGAGGCGGCCTTGACGGGGTCGGCGTGCCGGGGGTACTGGCGCGGGTGGAAGTGGTTCCAGCAGATGTGCTCCATGCTTTTGGGTGTTAGTACGTCGAGGTAGTGTAAGACGGACAAGGATGACTTACGAGAGGATGAGGTTGATGGCAGTTATCTCCTGTTCTGGCGAGAGCTGGTCTGGCGCCGCGGGTCGTTGTGAGGACAAGGTTCTGCTGGATGCCGATGGGCTGATTTGGAAGCACGGCGTGCCGAGTGTGTCGTCCTTGCGCATTGTGACGGTGATGTCGCCCATGTTGACGTTGGGGAAAATCTCGACCGGAGGATACGGGTCGTACTCGACGACCATCGTCTCTTGCGCGTATTCTAATTGCCCCATCTCGTGCTGCTGTTGCGGCGGCTGTTGTTGCTGGGGTTCGAACGCGGACACACGCTGCTCCTGGATCGGCGCCTCGACGGAGGCCTCCTCCAAGATCCGGACCTCGCCGACGACAACCTCGCTCTGCTTGCCCTTGGCCTCCTCAGGAATCTTAAACCCAGCAGCCCTCAGCGCACCTCTCATGCCCTCGTTCTCGCGGCTGTATGCCAGCACCTCCTTCTCCGCGGCGGCGATCAGGTCGCGGAACTTGCACACGTCGAGCTCGAGCTGCTTGATGTAGTTGGCCTTGCGCGTGCGGTGCTGGATCTGCGCCTTGCGGACCTGCTGTCGTCTGAGCTTGGCCTTTTCCTTCAACTTGTCTGCTCCTCCTCCTTCTCCGGGCGGCGACTCTGCTGCGAGGGGAGTGTTAGTCTTTTTGTATGTAGGCAGTGCTAGTCGCCGTGTACCGGTCTTCGGAGCCGAACAAATCACGAGACTGCGGAACAATGTGGAATCACCAAACGGCATGTCCAGTAGAGTGTCTCAAACATGATGGGGCTTCTCGTGTGGTCCCCGAGATGCGGGATTGGGAGGGAAACGTCGGGTGGGAAAGGGTGCAAGCGCATGGGTTGTGGACGCGGCCAGGAAGCAGCCGGATCCGAATAGAGACGGAATGATTCCAGAAGCCAAGGACGATCAGACCGTGATCCGCATAGACGAGCAGCGGGTAGACGGATCGGGGGTGGAGGGGGGGGGGGGGGGAGGGCCGAGTCCCAAGGGTCGCCAGTGGTCTGTCTCATTAGGAATCTCTCTCTCTCTCAGCCCGCCCCAGGACAAGAAGTCCGGGGGTTGCGGCCGTCCAGCAGCAAGAAAAAAGAAGATTCCCAACGCCGGTCCACACGCCTTGGGTCTTAGCGGCTCGGGAGTTGCGCCACGCGGGCTGCGATGAGGAATCATCGGCTCACCGAGACGAGACCGGGCTAACACCCCCCTCCATTGCCGTCGCCGCCGCCCCGCCTTAACCGCCACGATGACGAATCAGGTCCCAAGTTTCCTAAGAAATGCGGTGAGACTGCCTTCCAAGGAGGAACGAACGTCCACAAACCACGACACACGAAATTTAAGAAACGAGGGGGGGGGGGGGGAGTGCAAAGACAGGGTCAGGGTCGCTCCTCCACTTTTCGAGAACGAGCAGGTACCAGATATCATCTCCGAAGGACGCTTAGATGCCGACAACTTGGTCGATCCGGACGGGCGAATGAGGAGAGGAGATGGAATCTTGGAGACCGAATGTGGGATGGAATAAGGCCGGGGGGTGGGAGCAAAAAGAGACACACAACTCACATGAACCCTGGTGCTGCCCCAGCAGCGGTGGAGGAGGTCCCATCGCCGTCGACGACGACTGCGACTGCGACGGCGGCTGCCCCTCGCTCACGAACTGCACCCTTCCCGCCCTCTCGCCCTCCTTCTCCTCCCTCCAGTAATCCGTGAAGGAGGGCCGGACGACGACGTCCTCGCTTCCCCAGCCGCCGCCGCCGCCAGACTGCTGCTGCTGCTGCTGCTGCCCCTCCCCCGCCGCAGCCTCTCCCGGCAGCCGCAGCTGATGATCCGCCATGGTTCGTCCCTCGCTCTCCACCGCCCGTCGGGGATGATGTGGAATCAATGAAAAATGATGCAGGAGAACGAGGCGGTATGACTGGCCGAACCGAAGGGGGAAGGAAGCACACGCCGCGACAGGAAGGCTCTCCCCCAAACGAAATGAGAGGGGAAAAAAAAAGTTGAATGAAGCGACGACAAGCACCATGCAACGCAGAAATGCAAGAGCCGCAAACGAAAAAAAAAAAAGGACGTTCCAGGTCGTCCGGGGGCAGGGTAGGTGTGATAGATGATATGATGAACGATGGGGATTAAAAGGTGACCCGAAATGCAAAGCCTTAAAAGAGAAAGATGGGCGAATTCCAAATTCCCATGGTCTTTTTTTTTCGCCCCCCTCTGCAGCTTCCTCTCCTCCTCCACCGACCAACGAACGACCCCCCCGAGATGAGTGATCAGGACGGGAGCTACTTCGACTAAAGCCAAGCGCCTACCTAAATCTAGGTACCTATCACTTGGGCAGCGGTGGCCCTCGGCGCTTGCTAGAGTTCAGACCAGAGACTGCCCGCCAGTGGCCCGAGGAGGGGGGCCAGAAGGGACACCAAAAGCAGAAGCGGCAAGCGCCAAAGGGAAAAGCCGCCACCTCACGTGCCCCCAATGGCCGGTCCTTGCTTTGCTGGTGTTACCTCAAATCCGAGATGGCACAGAGATCATTCTATTTGAAATGTTGGTGTCAACATGTTATATATAAACATGCCCACCCACTTCGAATGCTCCTTGTCGCCCGAGACAATTTGTCAAACCACCAACCCGGACCATATCTCGCCCAGGGCGGAGCGAAAACGAAGGTTTAAAAAAAGGGGGGCAGATGGACGGATCAAATAATTTGAAATGACTTCAATTCTTCTTCAAATACGAGGTGTTGGTGATCCTCGCTGTGCATATCGACTTTGCTACCCTTCTCAGACTCTTTTGCTCGCAGCTCCGGGGGGAAGAAGGCTGGGAAAAATTATCATCATCTCCAACATCTTAGTTCCAGCTTTTCCTCCCATCTTTCGTCGTCGTATGCTCAGTGATCTTGACCTCCCCTGACACGCCCAACGCCTTGCGGGAATACCATATAATCAGTTGCCAAATCGGCTCCTCCCTCCGGAAAGAAAGTGAAAAAAAATCGCTTTTGACTTTTTTTTTTGCCACCAAACGCCGTTGTTGATGCGGACCCCCTAAGAAAAGGAAACCACCCTTCGTGACACTTCAGTCGTCGTCCTCGTCCTCGCTGGCCGTGGCCGTGTCCTCCTCGACGTCCGTCTCCGGGATCGCGTCCTCCTCGTCGTCGCTGTCCTCGTCCTCCGCCGTCATGTTGAGGCCTGGGATGGCCTGGTAGTGCACGTAGTCCGTCTGCACCCACCGCTTGCTCACGGGCAGCTGGTACGGGTCGAAGGGGAAGTAGGGGTCGAGCTGGTACGACTCCTCGTCCTGTGCTAAGGAGCCCGTGTCTCTAAGGGCGCCTCCGGTGCCGTACGTGTCCGACACAAACTGCGAGAGCCGGATGCGCTTGTTCTCCTCCACGCGCGGGAAGATGTACATGAGGCCGAGCTTGTGCGCCAAGGTCGCGAATTCCTCCACAATCGCCGGCGCGCAAATCTTGAGGGGGTTCATCTTGCAGTAGACGCTTGCCATCAGCTCCTCCCTCATGCCCTGCATCCACTCCAGCTCGTAGCCCAGGAACGATGCGGGATCGTCGTGGTCGACGAATTCGGGGGCAGACACGATCAGGTCGCGCCAGCGGAAGCAGAACATGTACAGGGCGGCCTGGACCTGCGCATAGTAGATCTGGTGCCGCCTCAGGTCCGGTCCTCGGGCATCCGAGTCATGCTTCAGTCGGTAAATCTGCATCTGCTTGAGCAGGAGGGCGAACACGGTGCGAACAAGGTCGGACGGAACGTGGGCGCCTCTTGCCATGAACCCAGCCAGGTATGTTGCTGCTGCTTGTCGCACGAAGCTTGGCCGGTTCTGGGAGCCGAAAATGTGCATCAGACTGCCGACAAACGTGTCTCGCAAGCGGGCTGACATCTGCCCAAAGTGGAAGAGCAGGAACTGCGTGTGGCGCGACTTGTACGTCGGAAGAACGATCTTGCCAAAGGACTGCACCAGCAACGCGTAGCGCTCCCACGCCTCGTCCGATTCGGGGTTCTCGAAGAGCGGCGTGTAGTGTTCAAACAGCGTGTCAAGGATAGCATCCAGCTTCTCGACGTTGCCCTTGACAACGTGGACCTTTTCCTCCTTGTCGTCGAGTTTCGAATCGTCGCTATCAACGGACTCGTCGTCGCTGTCCTCGTCCGAGGCTTCTTCGTCGCCCTCCCATGACCCGGTGTTCGGGGATCTGCCCAACGCGTAGGCGACCGACGCCGTGAGGTCGTCGTCGAGGTCGTCCAGATCCGTCTGCATTTGGACGTCAATCTTCACCAGACGCGACAGGAGAACGTCGATGATATCGAGGTCCAGGTCCCCGGCGTATTCGGAAAGCTTCAGCAGGTTGTTGACGTACGCAACGAAATTCCGCTTCGGGTCGTCGTCGAAAGGGAACTTGCTGTCGAGCAAGTTTCGAAGGACAGGGGTGGCGGCGGGGAACATTTGGAGGATGTACTGGAGGCCCGTGTGCAGGCGCTCACGCATCGTGGAACGAGAGACGGGAGGGAAGTCGGCGACGCTCCACTCAGACTGCCTGGAGTGGCTGAATTTCTCGACAATCATGGACAGCACTTGAGTGAGGTAGGAACCCTGGGCGCTAATCAGGGCCGCCAGGAACTGGCTGTAGACCTTGGAGAAGTCCTCGTCGCGGCCGAGCCATGAGACTTGGAGCACCGTCCGGACGAGGCCGTTGCAGGCCTTGTTCTTCAGCAGAGGGACGCAGCTAGTCAGCGCCAAAACGTAACTCTTGAGCTCCTGAGGCTTGAGGGTGTCTTCGTCCTCCCCGGCCAAGGGCGGCAGATATCGCTGCTTGTCATTCGCGAAGATCTCCTTGAGGTTGTCATATTCCTCGTCCTCGCCCATGAGGTGCTCCTCCAGGGCCTTTCGCACTTCCGCGTTGACTTCGTCCATCGACCGGGTATTGTACTCGAAGATGCGATTGTTCATTTCGTTGATGAGGACCTTCCGCCGCTTGGTTGGGCTTGAGGGAGGGTCTGCGGGGTCTGAATCGAGCCTCGCCTCGTCGGCCTTCCTTCGCCCCAGGACTGAAGCTTGCCGCAGAATACTCTTAATTGGTGTGGCTGTTCTCGGTGGAGGACCAGACCGATGTCTGGACATGGGGGTGAAGGGTCGCATGAGGGATGGTCTTGTGTGGTGTGGTCAAGGCTCGTTCTCGTCCTAAGCGCCGAGGGAAACAGTTCGCAGCGTGGTGGCGGAACGGCCTGCTATTCTCATAGACTGGTAGATTTGTTGCGCGAGGATCTGCTGCAGAAAATGTCAAGCATTTCAGGCCTTCTGAGCGAATCTGGTCTCGAAGCTTCTTCCTGTCCTCGAGAGTCGACTGGGTTGTGCTGGCGGCCGACCGATGATCCTACTCGGCGGTTTGTTGCCTGGAGGAAGTTGCCGATCGGTGAAAGGCTACCGATTACTTTTTTTTTTCCTTTCCCCTGCGAGCGGGCACCACTGGGGCCACTGGCACAGTCTTTGTTCGGCCCCGCACTGGGCAAAATTTTGAGACTGGAGGGGCTGCGCACGTGCCTCACTCATCACCCCTGGACATCAAAAGTGGTCCTGGACCGTGCCCATTGAAATTCGTCACAATCGCCTGTTGGTGACGGACCTCAGGAAGATGCAATCTTATTGGATATTGTGTAACAACAAAACCAGAATATCTGCGGATTTCCACTTGTCTAGAAACGCAGCCGTTGAACCATCACGAAAGTACAGAGTCACCGCCGAGAACCACACTTGAATGCGCGACTGAACTGGAATAAGAAGCTATCTAGTATTGCTGTGGCCAACTGACGTCGTTGGAAGTACGGGCCGGGTCCGTCCCAACAGCTTCTTGATGCTTGCTGAACTGCTATTTTGCCTCTCTGCCTCTGCCTAGAGACCGCCCTGGGGTCTCTGGGATGGCATGGCGGGCTGAATCGCAACACGAAACAAAAAGGGGGAATCTAGCAACCAGTAGTTGTTGTCAAAAAGGAAAAAAAGAACAATACCCCTTCCAGTCCACGTTTTTGGGTAGACCTACATGCCCCCATCCCATACCTTCCAGAGATGATCGAACACGCCCCAGCCCTGTTATACACACTTGAACATATGTTCAGGTATCATCCGGCCGGGCTTGGGTCATCAAGTCGCGACCTTCACATATACGTCAAAGTTAAAAGAGCATCTGCGCACTTGACGGCCTAGTAGCCATCGGTGCCTCCTGTGCCGTTGTGTCCGGTCTGCGCGGCGTACATGTAGTTCTGGTCGGCGCCGCCGTCGGGCTGCTGTCCTCCGAGAACGTTGTTCTGAGGATCCGTCTGGAAGCTGCCGGCACCTGCGGGCGGGTTGGCACCATAACCACTGCTGCCCGGGCGGTGCGAGCTCTCCCCTCGGTTGGACTGAGATTGCTGCTAGTTTGGTTAGCTATGCGGGCCCGACGACTCGACGTGATTCATGCGGGCTTGGGGCGAGTTGGTCCGCTGCTATACTCACTTCGCGGTACTTGGAGAGGTAGATCTTGAGGGCCTCGGCGTAGTTCTCGAATCCGAGCGACGTCATGGCGAACAGAATGTCTTCACCGTTGACCGTCTTGCGCTTCTCCTGGTGGCATTTCTCCGAAGCTGTGATAGGTCAGGTATCTCTTCTGCAAGGACGTCCACGCCGCATCGGCGCAAGGGGAGGGGCCGCCAAGCCAACAAGCACACATACCTTCGCTGGTGATGAAAGAGATGAACTCGCTCACGCACTCTTGCATGCATTCCTTCGCTTCTTTTGCAATCTTTGCGTTCTCGGGGAGCGCATTCTTCATAATACGTGCCACTGGAGCAAAGTTTCGTATGTTAGCATCGAGTTCATCATACTTCTCGCCGCTGGAAGCTCCGGCCGCTTCTGGTGACTTTGGTGACGAATCGTGAGACATGACAACTTGACAGCGCACGACGTATGCTTGCTCCTCGCTGAATGACGCCTGAGCCAAGTCCAATAACGGCGGCAGCCAGGAGGAAAGCGTGTCGTGGGCGGACAAGCCGGTCCAGTTGAAATACACCAACAGTCATGGAGAGGGCTGGAGCGCACAAGCCAAAGGTCCAAGCATCGTCGTTGTCGTCGTCGCCGCTGTCTGCCGTCGTCGCCGACGCCGCAACGGTCACGGGGAAAGGGGGAGTTTCGGCTTACCGTTTGCTATGGGCAACCACCGGTCCTGCTCCTTGACCTCGAACTCCGCATAGGCCAGGCCAGCATTCTGTGGGTCTTGAGGCTCGTTCATTTGTTCCTCTTCGGGTGATTGTACACCTTGGTCGACATCCTTGGGAGGAGATTGGGGGGAGTCCGACATATTTGGCTACCTGCAGCGGCTGCTGGCGTTCTTGTAATTTGCTTGGGTTCTTGCAGCTCGCACACACACGGCGACGAGACGGGCTTGGGATGATGTGTCCCCTGACACGTTGCAGGAGCGTAAGGCTTGCAAGTCTCGCGGCTTAGCTGCAGAAGCGTGCGTCAAATCCTGGCGTAGAGCCCGCGGCTTGTCCTCTGGGAAGGATTATTTTTACTCGCGGTCCCCTGGCAGGCCCTGTCTTGACTTTGGCACTATGACGGATCTTCCTGGGGGTGGCCTGTCTGCTGCCCTGTCCGGGAGGGAAGTTGGGAACAGAGACTGGGAAAAAAGCGGGAAGAGGGTGGCTGCGTCTGCGTCTGGGGGCCCCACAAGAACGGCGGTCCTATCGAGTCCAAGACGAGGGTACTATGTAGCGTTGGCCTGGGTGAGGTGCTTCGTGATCGCCCTGCTGCAGCTGTGGGTATACGCGCTCCTCCGGGTTGGTGCTCGAAGCTCGGCGCGCGGGTTGGCCGATTTGGGTGCGGGATAGAACAGAGGCGGGTTCGCGAGTCGCAACGTGGTGGTGTGCGTAAGATCAGGTCGAATCAGTATGCCCGAGGCGAGGTAGCTAAGGCAGGTACTTTGTTTGCCAGCGGGCGGAGAGCTGCGGAGTGCTGCGTCGAGGAGGCGCGTGGGCAGCCGGACTTGGTACCAGCGTGGAAGCAGATGCGTGCGTCGTCGAGACGTTTGGCCGAGCTTTTTGGGCGCGCAAGAGTCGACCCGTGGTTACACACCGGACTATCGGACGGGAAGGCCGTAGTAGTGAACTCGAGAGGCAACAGCTGCAAATGCGCGTCAGAGAGAGCTTTCTTTCCACTTGACCCGAACGGGTCTGAGGGTGACGGGGACGGGGGGGTTGCGACGGCGACTGGTGGGTGAGGGCAAGCAGACGGGAAGAGGACGAAGGCGCGCGCGCGCGTGTGTGTGAATGGGGCAAAGGCAAAGATGGGGGACGGGGGCAGAGCAAGTGCCGTCGGACAGGGTCTCGTCCGCGGATTGGGTTTTTTGTTTGGTCCCTTACAAGATTTCGGAGCGTCTGAGTTGTTCGATCGAGGTCGTAGTCGAGCCTAACAATGCGCCTGGTTCTGGCGGATGCACCTGTACGTGTTGATGGCTGCAAGAACGTGGGGTTGGTGCAGAAGGGAGAATTGGAGGGAAGTGGGCGAGAAGGTGCGGTCAACAAGACGCCCAGCGCATTAGGCACAATAACAAGGCACAAGTCACCCACCGGTCGCGAGGCCCACCTACCATTTTATCGATAGCAGGGGAGGTACCTTGGAAACCCCTACCGTAGTATGCAAGTGGAAGGTACCTGTCAGCGTCAGGACACAATCCAAGGATTCGCGCGGTACCTCCAGCGCCCCATCATCCGATCCTGCTCTCTAACAGCGCGGCTGAGATGCGCTGCGCTGCGACTGCGACAGCTTTCGCGCTCTCCGCTCCGCTCTCGCGCGCTCGGATGTCCCTCGGCCGTGGGTTGGGGCGTCTGACGACATTCCATCGCGGGGGGAGCTGTGCCGTCAGTCAGCCCACGAGGAAAGAATGCCTTGTGTATTGCATGCCAGGCAGGTATGTAGGTACTCAAGGCGGGAGGAGCATCGATGAAGAAGGACCATCCCTCCCGACACTCCCGCGGCCGCCCAGCAGAGTTTGATGTGTCATTGCATGCAGAGTTCCTGCTGTATCAACACGGACGCTTCTCTCTATCACGTCAAGGTCGGGTGTATATGAGCGGTGTGGGCGGCAAGAAGCCACTAGGCCCGGCGGAGGGTAGCAAACACAACTTGCCTTGCCTGACACCGGATGGCGGCCGCCAAGCAAGGGCATGCGAGGTCGCACAACGGACGAAGACGGGGGCAGCGACCTAAGTTCCTGTTTCTTCATGCAGTTGGACGTGCTGGGGAAGACTTCTGGATGGAGCAGTAGTTGCTGGGCCTTGCATCGTCACCGTCGCCAGTATCGTCAGGTCAGAGAAGCGATGTAGCTCTCGTCGCAAAGTGCAGTCGTCGACGTCGTCTGGCGGATTGGGTTTGGCGACAGCACCAGCTCCAAAAGAGGACGAAGGAGGGCGACGGCGCAGATTGATTTGACAATGGCAGCGTCAGAGGTAAACAAGCCGTCGCAGCCTGTCACCTGTCTCCCCGTCAAGCCGGGTCCCCAACCTAACGGCCGGCCTATCTCGGTCAGGCACGGGAAGGCTGACGGCAGCCTGAGAAATGACGCCGTTTGGGCCGAAACATGGCGCCTTGGTTGGCCGGTAGCCACTGTCCCCTCCCCTTGAGAGCTTCACTGAGGAAGGCGCCGCCGCGGGTGTTGCCAGCGCCTGGACACCACCTTCTCGACGGGAGCTTTGGGCACAAGGCTGCGCGACACGAGCTCTGATCAAGCTTTCTGGGCCAATCAAATAATTATCACCAAGAGCTATTCCATTCTTATTTTCTTGATTGGCACATAATCCCCTTTGGCCAGGTTACCAGTGGTAATGTACCTTACGTCAGAAGTGATGTTGCGCTCGACTTTCCATTTGACTGCTCTTTTTTTCCCCTCCACCCTTGCCATCTCCTCGCGACACCAACGGAGAAATTCTTCCAATGCCCTCGAAGCACTGCAGCACCGGCGCTGCTGGGCCTCCAATCGGCGGCCCATCGCCTTGCTGCGTACGTCTGACCCTGCATGCAGCAGAGACTCTAGCCAGACAGCCCAGCCCGCCCGCCCTTCTTTCCTGCGCGCCCGGTTGGGCTCTCTCTTCTGTGGTGGCCGTCTTTGGGAGCCAATAACCCTCTATCTGGGTTGGGCTCGGATTGGACGAAAGGGTTACCGTATCCGATGCGATGCGATGTCTCGCGTCGCCAATGCGCCGACTTTCTCTTCTTCTTTTTTCCACAACCCCGGCCCGGGTGATGCGTTGTTTTTCCACACCATCAACTCTCTTCGAGGCAGACTTGAAAAGGACACGGAAGAGAGGGGTACGACTTTCGGGCTTCTCTTCGCCGCTGCGGGTGAATTCGAAGAGCCTGGCACGCACACCCGTAATGGTTGCATGAGTTGGCTTCGCTTCTTCTCATCCCGGGAGTTCTTTTCGACATGACAACTCAGAGCCACATTTTTCCCGCAGCCACCCCGGCCTTCCTCGACCTCGCCGAGATGCAACCGGTGTGCCTCGCCCTGCGTGCTCTCTAACGCCCTCTGCCCGAAATCGTAGGTGTGATGCGATGGAGCCGTTCCTGCTGCGTCTTCCGGGGGAGATGTGACGTTCCAGGTGATGCCGGGCGCCATGCCGGAATGGCCTTGCTAACCGGCAACATATCATCACTCCAACTTGAACACCTGATATACAATACGTACTATATGATTCAGGCGGGGCGGTTGTCAACGCGATGGGATGCCTCCCCCATCTACGACCCCAAAAGGCCAAGAAGTTATCAACCCACGATTCCGAACCTCGCTCTCGTCCGTTGGGCACCAGCCAGCAGGAGCTCGACCCGGAAGTCTTTCTAGAAGGGGCCTTTATTCCACACCCCTAAGCCGAGTTATCTACATCACTTTAACGATGGGCTGAAATGGATAATTACTTCTGTCCGGTACTATTATTGTCGTCTGCCATCATCCTCGTCGTTGTCGTTGTCGTTATCGCTGTCGTCCGTCCTCGTCCTCGTTGTTGTTGTCCGTCATCGTCGTCGTCGTTGTCGTCCGTCATCGTCACTACTACTCAACATTACTGCTGCGTGTGGGTTGGGGGTGTGAAATAATGGCTCCCTTCTAGAACAACGCATGATATCACGCACCCGGGTGACGGCATCAGTCGATCATTTACAGCCCCCGCCTCGCGTTTCATCCCCTCGGCACTTGCGAATCGGCACGTCTCCGCCCTTCCCCCCGTTCGTAGTTACCTGTACCTACGGATACGTAGGGCTTGATCGGCACATGACAACAGGACACCTGACGTAGTGTATGTACCGGGACGGGCTCGCTCGGCCGGGTGGCCCGATCCGGCGCCTCCACCCCGCCCGCTTCCCCGGAGGGACATGGGAAGAGAACCGTCGTGACATGGTTACTTCGCTCCAAGACCCAGCTCTCACGTGGTCGGCGGGTGGTAGACCGTCGTACCTACAAATTGCCGTTCCAAGGCTGTTCCCTCGCCCACCACCACCATCATCGAGGCCGCATGAGAAGCAGCCAGTAAGCACGCCTCGTCAATCGGGAAGCTCTCATCCAGCCAACCGAGCCACAGCCCGTGCCGTCACCGCACCGGGAGGGGGGGAGTGGTGTGTTCGTCTGGACGAAACGTTGGAAAAGAGGCACGAATCTGTTGGGCACCGAAACGCCCTTGCCGCCGGGACTGTATTCCTCTGCGTCTGAGTGTGCCTATGGCGTTGTACAGCGCATCGCTACCACTGCTACACCACCTACATGTTACTAGTGGCATCTTTCCATCGCGATGGCCTCGACCGCGTTGCTTTCTTTTCCCCTTGCCATTTCCCGACCGAGGTCTCGCCCGCGAACACCATGTGCGGGGCAGCCTCGCCATTCTGCAGACGTTGCGAGACACCCGACGTCTCGTGGCGTGGTCGTGGCATGCAAAGACAGCTCAGCATTGAGAAGGGTTCAGTCGTAAAGAAGAGAGACTTGCGAGTCTCGATCCCGGAAACCTCCGACCACACAGCTTCCTTCCTGCGCGGCAAGTTTAGGAGGGCGATGACCATCAGACGTGCGTGGCCGAGATTCCCTCCTCTGAACCGCTTCATTCCACCACCCAAAGTTTGGTAATCCGCCGCAATCTTCTTAGTTCTGGACGACCTGGACGTTGTTCTTCTTCTGTTCACGGCATCAGCAATGACGTCTGCGGGAGAGGGGCTACGTTGCCCCGCCGGGTTCATCGTCACTAACCTTCCACTTCTCCAGCTCGTCCTGCTTGGCCTTGTACTGCTTCACCAGGTCCTCCAGCACCTTCTTCAGGCCCTCCGAGTTGGTCGTCAGCGCCGGCATGACGTCCTTGACCGTCTGCTCCATCAGCACGCCGTTGATCAGCCGGAAGCACTTGCGGTCCTCGGACAGCGGCTGCAGCGTCTCCAGCACGAGCCTGCAACGCGTTGAATAGTAGTCAGTATAGAATTCCGTTTCTTCCGAGACCTAGCGAATGAGCGGTGTGATGCGCTGCCTGCCTGGGCCACTTTCCCGCTTTCCCCCGTGCCCAGGTGCCGTCTCTGCTTTTTCCCTCTTCCTGAAGAGCGGTGAGTCGCAGAATCCAAGGCCTGGCGTCGAAGAAGGTTCATGACCCCTACCCCTGGGCGGCGAGTTCTTGTTCCCCGAGCGCGTGCGGTTACACTCCGATGAACCGTCATAGGCCCGTCATGGTAACAGAGACGGCATCTGGGTTGGGCAGGGCAGGCAGGCGGGTGAGGTTGGACAAAACAAAAAGAAGACAGCGTTGACACGCACTTGTGCTCCTCGGCCTCCTGCTCTACGTCGCCGATCTTCTGCGCAATCTGCTGCAGCGTGTTCTTGTAGATGCCATACTGGTTCTGCAGGTCTAGAGGTGGCAGGTCAGCACAGTACACCAGATGGCGGGGTTTGAACCTGTTCGGGCTTTCAAGGGTTCCCTGAGGGGTGATGATGATGAACAGACCTTGCTGCTTGCGCTGGCTTGCTGCTGGTGCCGACATTTTGACTGTCTCTGTGTGACCCTCTTCGGCCTAAAAAAACGAGGTGGAAAAAAAGAGAAGAGGGTTGGTGATGAGAGATGGTCCCGGTGCAAGTGAGTGAGAGAGAAGAGCGATTGAATTGCCCCCCCATGTGCCTGTGACTTTGGGCCCAACTGCGATCGAAGTTCTAGAAGGCGGGCGGGAGTCGGTTGGTCCGAGCTTTTGCCGTCCCTCAAATCCCGGCGCCCCGGCGCGCGCTCGCTCCCCACCAGTGGTCTCATCCAATCCCTCGCCGGCCATTTCACCTGCATTGAACCACCGGCATTTCAACTTTTTTTCTTCTGGCGCCCTCCGCACCACGTACGACCCGAGAACCCCGATCAACTTCGCATTCCGCTACTACGCAATACCAAAGTCCAAAGTCCCCCACCATGCATCCCCATCTGCACACCAAGGACAACTTCGGTGAGTTGTCCCAAAACCGTCCACCCAGATCCTCAGCCGCCCTTCGACCGCTCCACGGCTCGCGGTGCGCAACGTGCCGCACCGAACCCCGGCTAACCAGCAGCAACGAACAGAGTGCGAGGACGTCATGGTCGCCCTCGAGGAGTGCCACGCCAAGGGCTTCCTGCACAAGTCCCTCGGCGGCTGCAACGACGCCAAGATCAAGGTTAACGAGTGCCTCAAGGGCGCGCGCGCGCGGCGCACCGAGGCGAACCGCGCCGCGGCCAAGGCCAAGCGCGAGGAGCGCGAGAACAGGATAAAGGAGCTCAACAAGTCCCTCGGCCTCGACTAGGCCGGGCGGTCTATTGCGGGATGCGCCCTACGGAACGAAACGAACGGGACGAGCGAGCGAGCGGACGAACACATACACGGAGCGAGGGGTTAACATATGCCTGCGAGAAGAAAGGCTGGGAGCTGTACTATACGACCAAATCGCATCTTACTTTGGAATTCGGCGGTCATTGGAAGCACGGGAATACCAGTAATACGGAAAAAGACTATTGTCCTACGAGGGGCAGTGTACAATATCAACAAAAAGTGGTTTGGAGAGAAACCGGAATACCCGGAGCAAGAAATGTTCTTTTTCAATCTTTCCTGGGTTCTGAACTGGTGTACATCTAGCGCGCGCGCATTCATCAAATCAACAATTGTACAAAAATCCTCCCTTTCCCGTCTTGCGGACTTTTTACAAGCTCTGGCGGAACTCGTTGCCAAAGGTGAACAGACCAAACAGGGACAGGACGCTGAGCAGCATCGGCACGGGCTTGCGGAGGCGGATGGCGCGGGGGATGGCGGAACCGCCGAGCACGGCGGAGGCGAGGAGGCTGAGCTCGACGCCGTAGGGCTCGCTGCTCTGGATGCGGTAGCCGCCGAGGGCGTCTGTCGGGGGTCATTTGGTGTCAGCGGGAGGTCCGGAAGGGAGTAAGGGGAGGAGCCGGGAGGAATGGTTTAACGTACAGAGGATACCGACGGCGCATCCGGCGACGATGGACGGGACGGAGCGCGTGCGGGCGTAGCCTGCGATTCCGCCGCCGGCCGTCAGGACGGCGAGGGCGTAGGAGGGGATCTGGAGGTCCTTGGATGCCTGCGCGAGGTCGCGATGTCGCTTGTCAGCTTCGTTCCGCATTTGGGGCGGATCTCACGGAGTGCGCTGTACCATTTTAGATGTTATGTTTGGTGAAGGTATCTTCTAGGGATTAGGAGTTTAAACAAGATAGTTTGGGAGATCAATTGGTATTAATTGAAGTCTTCGAGAAAGTTGTCAATTCGATCGTCGCGAGGAGAATGTTGATTGAAGGAGCGGAGGTGGAGGGGAACGTTCCGACGTGGCTCGGTGCCTCGGGAGTCCAAGCTTCAATTCGGCCGGCGCGCCCAGAGCTGCGGAGGGAATGATCTCATCCATTCGACGGACTGACTAATCATCGAGCTCTGCCATTCAGGGGACCACGCCCGGTACCCCAGAGTTGTGGGTCAGACCCCCTTGCCGCCTGCCAGGTTGAGGCATGAGCCACACATTACCTTATCGAGGCTGTGGCTTCAAGCTGTCGTGTCCTCCAAAGGACAGCTCTGAGCTTCAACCACAGTGGTCGTATCGCGAAGTTCGACCCCCATCACGCAGGAACCTTTCCACGGCCCCACGAAATCTCCTCCTCCGTCGATCCCATTCCCTCAATCCTCGACCCTCGACAACGCAACAAAAAAAAAAAAAAAAAAAGTCGAGGAAAAAAAATTACAATGGCTCCCAAGAAGAACGCAGCCCAGCCCGCAGCAGCAGTGCCCCCCTCAGCGCCCGCAGGACCGACCGCCGCGGCCGCGATCCCGGGCACCATGACCTCGCAGCCCAAGGCCGTCCCCAACACCAAGGTCGCGAGCGGCGGCGCCCAGAACTGGGACAAGGTCCTCGGCAACATCTACAACCACTACCTCACCAACACCCCGCAGCGCACGAAGCTCATCGACGTCTTCATGGCCTTCCTTGTCGTCGTTGGCGCGCTGCAGTTCCTGTACTGCGTCCTTGCTGGCAACTACGTATGTACCCCATGTGCCCTTGTGATTCTGGCAGGCAAAAAAGAGGCATTATTGTCATTGGAGGAGTCCGATTGCCTGGTCTTTGATCGAATTGGAGGAGGAGCCATTCAAATCAGCTGCTAATCTGTTTATTCCTACAGCCCTTCAACGCTTTCCTCTCCGGCTTCTCCGCTACCGTTGGACAGTTTGTCCTCACCGGTAAGTAAACCAGCTTCCCTCCACCAAGTCCCAAAGGCTAACAAAATTCTCCCCAGCTTCTCTCCGCATCCAGACCACCGAGGCCAACAAGGCCGACTTCCCCTCTGTATCACCCGAGAGGTACGCCAGCCTAAAGCCCCCAGTGCATCGAGTCAAGAGACACAACTAACAGAACCACAGAGCATTCGCCGACTACGTCGCTTGCAGCCTGATCCTCCACTTCTTCTGCGTCAACTTCATAAACTGAGTCCTCGGATCCAAGGGGGTTGGTCCCATACATCACAGAGTACCACCACGAAAAGGGGGTCAGAGCATTTGAGATGGAGATCAGGGGACGAGTGTCGTGGAAGGGATAGACAGGGTGCCGTAGCCGCGTGAGGCCATGGCCACCGCATGCCGCACAAGCATGCGAGACGAAACAAACAACAAGCTGTACATTACAGAAGCAGGCGTTGCATCACAAGAAAACGGGCAGAGAGAGTTTCCGATCCGAAGAAAAAAAAAATTGCAAATCTGGGAATCATTAGGAAAACCGACAAGTCTAGTCTATGCCACCTCGTACACACACATACGCACACGTCTCCACGCCCTCACTCGCCGCCCCCTGCAGCCTCCTCCTTGGGCGGCGACCTGGTTCCCGCCCTCGGCGGCGGAGGCGGGCCCCCTACCTTGGGAGGCGGCGCGACCGGCGTGGCCCTCCCGCTGGGCGTGTGGTCCATCTCCCTGCTCTTCTTCTCCTCCTCCTTGAAGTAGTCGTCCATGAACTGGTTCCCGCCGTGATGTCTCTCCTTCTTCTTCCTCGTCGTGGCCGCGCCCACGGGCGGCGGCGGCGGCGCACCGCTCCCAGCAACAATCTGCGCCGGCACCAGGAAATCTCCCCCGGGAGCCGCAGCAGCAGCAGGCACAAACGCCCCCGGCTGCGCACCACCATCCACACCCGCACCGAACGCAGGCGCCGGTACCTCCCCATCAAACATGGTCTCCCCCGGCGCAGAAACAGGCTCATTCAGCGGCGGCGGCAACCTGTGCAGCGCGCCATACCCAAGCACGCACCCCAGCGCGCCCTCCCCGCCCCACTCGCGGCTCGGCTGGATCGTGACCTCGCGCGTGACGTCGTACTCGTTGTTGTAGACGTGCAGCCTCAGCGGGCGGCCGATGTGGTCCTCCACGAGCTCGCTCAAACCCCCCTCCCCGTGGAGCGCGCCCTCGGGGCTTCCCAGGATGTAATCGCCGTACGGGAGAAGGCCGGCGGCGTCGGCGGGGGAGTTGGCCGCGACGTCGAGGACGTGCCAGACGTTGGCGGCCGCGGAGAGGGGCGTCCACTGCAGCGAGAGGCCCAGGGATGCGGTGTCGCGCGGGACGGGGGCGTGGAGCTCGCGCGCGCGCTGGCCCTTTGCGCTCCAGAGGCCGAGGAGGACGGAGCCGCCGGCGCAGTTGCGGACTTCCTGGGCGAAGAGGCTCGGGTCGGGGTTGTCCTGGGCGTTGCGTGTTAGTGTCTCTGGGAGGGAAGGGAGAATGGATGGATGTCGAGTCTAGCGGGGAGAGAGGACGTACGATGGGACGGCCGTTGATGCCGATGATGAAGTCGAACCACGGCTCCACGTTGAGCTCGAGGTTGGTATTCCTCAGCACCTGGAAGCCGAACGAGCCCTCGCGGTTGTTTTGCTGCGTGGGCTGCTGCCCGTCCAGGCGGGACATGAAGCGGTTCAGCGCATTGAACATGGTGGTCGCGGCCGGTGGTCGAGCCGGTTTTTTCAATGGTGTGATAGCTCTTTTTTTCGAATGTGTCTTGGAAGAAGAACGAAAATTGTTCAAATTCGTGACGCTTGTCGTCGTGTGCAACCGGTCCCTCAGAAGCTCCCGCTACGTATCGCCCGTTGCTTGGGGCAAGCTGTCATCCAAGGACCCAATCGTCAGCCTTGCAGGGGGGTCCAAGCTCTTCCCGCTTTAGTGGGGCATTTCGGTGTGGGGCATTCCTGGGGGATTTCGACCTCTGCGGCCAGCCTCGCTCATACACTCACTCTTCGTCAACGGCTTCAACGCCCGTTTATTGCTCAAATTTTAGTTCTGTGACTCGGCCACCAGGTTCTTGTTAAGAGTGACGATCACATACCATTTTTCATCGAATAAGCAACGAACGGGAGACATCCAAACTTCATGCATCACCACAAAAATGCAGGCCGCCACCAGACTCCCCCTGACGGATGAGTGCCACCACTACAACTCCAAGGCCGAAGTGCCCTGGGATCTCCAAAAGTAACATCTTTCCCACACTTACACAATCATTCATCCCCAGAACCCTTCCCCAAGCTAACACGACCACCAGATACTTCTCCCAGCGCTACTCAATCTTCTCCTGGTACGACGAGGGCATCCACCTAACAGACGCAGCTTGGTTCGGCGTAACACCAGAACCCGTCGCAAACGCCGTGGCATCCGACCTATCCTACACGGACCCCTCGAAGCGGATCCTGATCGACATCTTCGGCGGCGCGGGCGGCAACACCATAGCCTTCGCCCTCTCCAACCGCTGGGACCGCGTAATCTCCATCGAGCGCGACGCAGCAACCCTGGCCTGCGCCCAGCACAACGCCGACATCTACGGCGTCGGCGAGTACGTCACCTGGGTCCACGGGGACTGCTTCGAGTACCTCGACAAGCTGGTCAACTCCCCCGGGTCGCTATCCGAAGACCTGCGCGTCGACGATTTGGCCCGCGCCGTGGTGTTCGCGTCCCCGCCGTGGGGAGGGCCCGGGTACAGGTCGGCCGAGGTGTTCGACCTGAGCAAGATGGAGCCGTACAACCTGCAGCAGCTGCACGACGCGTGCAGGCCCATGGACCACGCGCTGTTCTTGCCCAGGACGAGCGACCTGCGGCAGATCGCCAAGCTGGCCCCGGAAGGGGAGAAGCTGGAGGTGGTGCAGTACTGCATGGAGGGCGCGAGCAAGGCCATGGTGGCGTTCATACCAGGCACGTTAGGTTTGCCAAAGGACGGGTAACATCGGGAAAGGGGGAAAAAGGAGGAATTCATTCGGCTATAGCTTTCTTTTCACGTAATAATGACAAATGCGATACCTTCCTTACTATTTTTACAACGCCTTAACCACGCTACGTTCGTCAAACAAATCCTTCAGTAAGCCCTGGATGCAGAACTCCCGGTCTAGCGGTGCCATTGCGTACGTCGACTCGAACGCGAAGATGCTCAGTTGGCCGAAGAACGGCCGCAGAATCTTGCCCACGAGTTCGTCCTTCCTGTCGATGATGACGTCGTCGTTGATGCCGCCCGGTCCCAGGAGCGGCCGCCTGTGTGAGCTGCTTGCCGCCAGGTGCGCCGCCGGGTTGCTCTGCGATGAACTGACGCCCATCGTTCCGAGCTCCTCTGCGAGCTCGTCGACCAGCGCAACGGGTTGGTAGTTGGTGGCTCGGTACACGGCATCGATGGTGTCGGTGACAAAGAGCCACTCGTGAAGCTGGAAGTCGTCCGGCGCGACGCAAATGAGCAGGTCGAGTAGCTTGCAGGCCTGCAGTATCGACAGATTGTTGTACGTATCCGACGCGGTGCTGTGGTCGGCCGCAACAACGGATGCTATGGCAGCGTGTAGCTCCGCGTTGATGACCGGCCAGATCATGGCCAGGTGGATGGCGCTGGTCTTCAGGACCAATGCGCGGACGAGCATGTATATTTCCGCTCGCGTCGTAGACGAGGGAGACGACGTCGCCGTGGCAGCAAGGAGCTCAACAACCTTGTCCAGGATGCTGGGCAGCTCAGCCACGAAAGCATCCTCGTTCGACGCAAGCACCAGTGTGGCCGTACGACGAAGGTTCAGCTGCGTCTTCCTGTCTGCCTCTAGGCGAGCAGATGTGGCGCCGACACCAAAGACAATACCGGCCGTGGTGGGAGGGCTCATGCGACTGAGAAGCTCGGGCATGCGCTCCTTGTCACTCACAGTCCATTGCCTCAGCAAGGGCAGCCAGTCGCTGCGCACCAGGTCGATGCTTGAGCTGAAGAACCTAGCGTCGTTGAAAGCATCGCCGACATCCTTCTTCCACGTCTTCTGGTTTTGCGGAAGCCGGGACAGCTCCTGCAGCAAGTCTAGGGTATTCTTGGATACAGTCTCGGGGAACGCCTTGGCTCTGAAAGCCGGCCCGATGACATTGATTGAGATGGTGCTTGCAGCCGTCAACACACGGTCCGTTTCGACGAGGATCTTGGGTAGGTTGGGCACGATCGAGGCCAGGATGGCTACCACGTCCTCGGCTCTATCGAGAACACTGGCCAGGGAAATCGTGGTTGCCCGCCGGATCCCATCGCGATTCTTCTCCGATTTCTCATAGGACGGAGCTGTGTCTGCAAAGGTCATGGGCTTCGTGGTGAAGATCGCCGTCAGAAGCCTGAGGAAAAGGTCCTGTCGATATGCAGTTAGCAAGTGTTGGGCCAACAATATGCGCCACTTACCCCAAGCTCGCGCCTCATCTTCCGTTGCTCTCCAAAATTGGTGTTGTCCACTTTCTCGCCCAGGATGGCTGCGAACTCCAAGAGGCTGGGCAGTGTCTGTCGGTGGGGGAATGGATTTGTCAACAAGTCGCGGAGGAATGCCATGCAATCGAGCCAAATCTCGTCCATTGCGTCGTCCTCAAGCGTGCGAGCGTACTCTACCAAGAACGTAACGAGATCGATATCTTGCAATGACGTCGTCAAGGTTGACTTTCGGGAGGCGTCCAAGGCGCCCGGGTTTGTTCTACTGTAGATGGCATTGAATATGGCCGGGATGGTGTGTTTCGGTCGAGATCCGTCCAGCGCAGGCAGCAAGTTGAACACCTCCGACTGGGGCACGGGGGTTGTGATGTTGATTGAGCTCCTCCAGATGTCGATGACCGTCTCGAGGCACTCCAGAGTCTCGGCCGCAAATAGGTGCTCCAGAAGTCGCCTCGCCCGATTCCTCATACGGAGGGACGTGTAGTTGAACGACGCTACCGAGGTTGTGTCTTGTGCATTCGCATCGTTCCCTTGACCCCACGACCATATGGTGAAGCAGATACGGACGGCATCCTGGAACGCAAGGTGCACTGTGAGCCTGTCGTTTGCAGTGGCGCTCCGCGGCTGTGGGGCATCGGAGTTGAAGACACCAGACACCATGTTTCCAAAGAATCCCGGCTGCTGGTCTGGCCCCTTGACAACCTGCGTTCTGGCCTCTTCAATCAGAAGGCGCTCGTGACCGCGGGCCAAGACCTGTTCAAGAGCATTCAGGAGCGAGATGAGGGTCGACTCGGGAGCGTTCCAGTCGTCGTGCTTCGACCCGCCGTTGTGTTTGAATATCGATTGCAGGTCCTGGAACGTGTTGGAAATCTGCCGGCAGAGCGTCTCGACGAGAGGTATGAGGACTTGGAATATCGTGTCCGAGTAGAAAGGCAGGCATTCCGTAAGGAAGCTAACCCAGCTATCGAGCACACTGCGGCTGCTGGGCGAGCTAAGTCCAGCCTGCAGGCACTTGAGCAAGTTGGGTGGCGGCGCAGTCGGTTTGGACTCCGAGTGCGATGATGCCCGCATGCTCTTTGACGGATCGATGCTCAGCTTCCTCTTCTCCGAAATCGGGGAAGCAGGCACATCAGCGATGATCATGTCTCGTAGTTTCAAGGCGTCGAAAACGACATCCAGGAGGAGCACCTGGACGTAAGGATCTGTTCCACTCAACGACTGAAGCAGACGTTCAATGAGGACATTTTCCAGGTGAAGGCTGGCGAGGGGCTCGGCGTAGGGGTTCAGGAGGATCTGGTGCATCACGGTTAGGGCGTAGCGATGAAGTTGGGTTGACCGCACTCGAATTTGGTCTGTCGGCTCGTTGTTTCCAGCGATGCATCTGAGACAGACGTGGATAAAAACCTCTTGCATGGAGATTTCGCCCTCGTGCCCGGCTTGAATACGTTAGTATTTGTGTTTCGACTACTTGGCTTGCAACTCACTCATCTGTGCGATTTCCGGATGTTCGGAATCAACGGTTAGTGATGTTGACGCCAAAACAGCCCAGATAACGTCAGGTGCCCAGCGGAACACATTCGACAGCGTCCTCAGGTAGTAGAGACCGAGGTCTAGGTCGTCATCGGCCGTAAAGGTTGTTGAGTTCGTTGTCGCCGCAGCCGAGCCAATCTCATGGCCGGCTCTGAGAAACGGCAGATCTGCAAACTTTTTGACGAAGATCAAGAACAGTCTGCGTCAGTCAGTATCTAGGCTACTCATGCTAATAACGAGAGGTCTTACTTGTCAGTGCCCACCAAACTGTTCAGCCATCCCTTGACGGTCATGAACAGCTGAGTTCGTTCGTCTAGAAGGGCATCCAACATGAGAAACAGCGGCCGTGTCAGCATTACATCGTAGTTGTCGGACCCAGCCAGTCTAATTTGCGGCGGCTTCTCAATCATCGGCGTTTTCGACCCACGCCGCTCCGCGTGTGAGTCTTGCAGAGTATGAGACCAAAGCACGGCGAAACGCCGGCCGGCATCGGCTGGGCGCGACGCGAAAGACCCCTGAACGTCGTTCTGGATTATGAGGCTTGCCAAAGCAGCTTCAATATCTCGGTTCTGGACTGTGAGGGCAGTCTGAAGCTGCCACAACGATCGTACTGTTTCGACATGGTACTTGGGCTCCGAGGCGGACAGGAATTCCCATGCGTGTCGGACTAAGGGGGTGACAAGCTCGGACAATTCAGGCAGCTCTATACGCTCTGCGGAGTACACGTGGGCAGACAGGTACAAAATCGAGTTGAACGAGATGAAAGACAGCTTATCGGAGTGTCCCAGGCGCTCGTGGAGGCACTTCAGGAGGTAGGCTGCGTCGAGCTGGTAGGCCGGCTGGGCCTTCAGCAGCAGAGCGGTGAGGATTCTTCCCTTGGCTCCAAGGTCCGAATCCGAGTCAGTGTTGCTCAGACCGTCGCAGACGAGCTGGCCTGACCTTTGCAGAAGAAGCTCGCCTACTTCGATGGGCGTGAGAGGGACGCCGGCATCCAGGTTGCCCTGCTCATCCACGTAGAAAGACCTAATTCTTTTCAGAAGTTCAACAGCCGACAAGCCTGCCAACACCTCGGCTTCCACAGTTCTCTTGGATTTGGCGCCGGTGGGGGGAGGGAATGCCCTATCTGGCACGAGGTCCAACAGGATCAGGGTGATGTTCAGTGCTTCTTCTGTGATCTTGGGGGAGCCCTTCAAGGGTGACGCCTTGGAGGCTTTTTGCCTCTCTCTAGTATCTTCCAGCATGCACAGAACAGACAAGGCAGTGAGAGGGGCATGAATCGTAATCATTTCTTCTTCTCGCACGTTGAAGTTGGCCAGGATGAAGTTGACCAAGTCGAGCTTGTCCAGGCGGTCCTTGTCTGGCAAGTTCCCGGGTCCGATGGCTTGCGCCAGTAAGCTGACGATCTCGCCGTAGATGAGGCCACTCTCTACACCATCGAAGAACACACTAGCACTGCGGAAGACCTCGTTGAAGTCTGCCTTGCTGGGCGAATGATCCCGATATTGGCGGACACTATTCACGATGGGGAGGAATAGCTCGGGAACGACCAAGCCGCCGATTTCCCATCGATCCATCAACGACAAGCATATCCTATACGGTCTGGCCCTCTCCGCCGGAGTCGAATCACGGTCGACTTGTATCATGCTTAGGAGGGCTCGTGTTAAGGGTTGCAGGCCATGATCCTCGAAATAGCTCGTCTTGGATGCGAAATATGAATGGTGAGGGTCGGTAGACGACGGCGAGTCCATTCCGCTCTCGCTCTCCGCCGGTGCTGGTTCGGGGCCGAGGAGCCACGCCCACAGCCTGCGGTTGAGGCTCATATCCCTTCGGGTCACCACACCAGCAGCGGCCCGTAGAAGCAGCTCCAAGTCACCGGGCTTGACACTGGTCTGCAGCACCTTGGAGTGCAACGGCAGGTGGGTAACCAGAAGATCGAGGAAGCCACGCTGGATCAGGAGCTGCTCGTCGGCGAGACCGGCGGCGAAGGAACGAAGAAGCAGCCCAGGCTCGGGGGAGGTCACCATCTGGGCCAGTTGCGCAAAGTGCTCTTCCTCCTGAACGCCATTCTTGACCAGCTTCCCTTGCGCTATGGGTTCCCCTAGTTTGGGAAGGTTCCTCACAAGATATGCCAGTGCTCCCGCTCTGCGACTCGAGCCAGTGATGGAAGCCAAGAAGAAACATTGCCAGAAGAAGTCGTCACCGGTGGAGTGTGGTCCGTCCAGGTCCCCGCTCCCTGGGGGGCGAATCGACTTTTTGAAGCTCTCCATCAGACGCAGCGTGCGGTCAAAGTCTTCGCTGGTTTCATCTTCGAGGCCTGGCAAAAGAGCCAGAACGATGGACTTCATGGCCGGTCGCAAGGATCGAGGGTCGAGTTCGAGGAAGTGGTGTTCTAGGATGTCGAGGAAGGGAGTCCTGACGGACAGGGAAGCGAAGGAGAGCGTCGATGCGAGACCGGGGAGGTACAGAGGCAAGTCGTGGGACAGGCCCTCTTTGCCAATGGCCGAGAAGATGTAGTTGTAGACTTCGAGGGCCTTCTGGTGTACACCCGACGGCAGGGAGGGGTTGAGGCATTGCGACAGGCGCTTTGCGACGATGGATTTCGAAGGGATGGTCGTCATCGATGGGTGGCGGGCTTGTAGTGCCTTTTCATGTAATTAGTCTTCCCTTTACTATCACATAGACTCTAATTTCGGTCCTCTCACCTTGAGCAGTCGGTTCAGGAACGAGATGTAGTCCGCCCACTCCTGCAGGGCGGTCTCGAAGAGCGTCAGGGCCCTCTCGACGCCCGATGCATACTTGCGAAAGTGCTTATCCTTGGACGGTGCCTCCTCTAACAACAACGTTAGCATCCGGCCCTCTCTCCATGGGAACATGCGGGGATATTGCTCACCGGCACCGAGCTGGTTTCTCCATTGGCGCGGCAGGGGTGAGTCCCGGCCAGAGCTCTCGGGGGAGACGGAGCGGCGGCCTGAGCCCGGCTCAAGAGCCATGATTGCTTAGTTTGCAATTGGTTCGAAGAGTCTGTGACATCAAGTAGTTCCGGTGAGCTTGGGATCGTAGGATCGTGAGTTCATCGCTGCGTGCTTCGGCCTCGCATTGCCAGTCTCGACAGGGTCGTCGGATGGTGAGCTCGAGAGGCTACCATGTCTCCTTCCAGACGACAAGTGGAGGGCGGGGTGCATCCTGTGAGCTCTCGAGCTTCCCATTGGTTGGGCTAAATTAGCGACCGTTCCGCTGGGGCGAGGCTGGCGCAACCTTTCATTCCCTTAGGTAGGTAGTAATACCTACCGACGTCTGGTGCCTACGAGATAAGATAAGATAAAACACAACGTCATTAGGCGTCAACATCCCTTTAACCGCACAGACTTGAAGCACCGTGTCTCTTGGTAGAGAAGCTTCAGTTGTCAACATCGACATCTTGTTTACTGCTCATAGATGGTGTATTAAACAAACGAATCACGGCAGCTTGTGCGTCTCCGCACGCGTTGTCTGCCATACAACCTTGAAGCATACCTAGGTACCGTAGTCGGTAGCACTGTAGGTGCCGTGCCACCTGGGCAGCGTTGGGCGGGCCCCGTGATCCATCCACCATTTTGCCATCCCACAGGCTATCGCGATCAGCGTCCGGTAGGCCCGAGGTACTATGTAGAGATCGACAAGACTGGAATATTTGGCGCGCCTGCAGGTGTCACGAACATGCTAATGTGGCCTGACCAAATGTGGCTTCCCTGGCGGCGCATGGTACACCTGAATCTACCTACCTGCTCGCCCACCACAGTGAGTGACGATAGGTACTGGCAAAAGCCGTCTATTCCCCTCCCCTCCCTGCCAGCGTCTGAAGTCTCCCTACAGCGCTGCTCGTCCCTTGGCATTCGGGCTCCTGCTGGGTGGCGCCTGAAACAAAAAGGCCAAGGTACCTGCACGTAGCATAATACCTAGGTACCTAGGGGATCGAACACATGCTGGACAGAAAAAGCACCTAGGGACTACCTGACACTGTAGCTGCCTTAGGTAAGATAATGGATGGGATTTGGCAAATTCCATCCTGCCCCAGGCCCCGCGACGCGCGACGGAGCCTCAGCAGCTTAAGCTAAGCTCGACGTGACGGTACCATGGGGAGGGGGTGTGGGGGGCATGACTCGGCAAGGCGCCTCGTAATTAGCGCCACCGCACCTATACAGCCTAAGGTGCAGGCTAGTATTAGGTACCGGCAGGGAAGCTGGACCACTTTCTCCGGACTTCGCTTCTTCAGGCCCCAATCCCTTTCACTTTCAGCCTATCCGTCGATTAGAGAAAAAGTGTCGCATCCACCATGCCGTCATGTCACGAATAGCTTCCTGCGATCTTGGCGAGCCGCATCTGATGATTCTGATCTAACCGCACACCTCTCCTGAAATGCCCTCGCATCCGCCACGACCGCGATCATGGCCGAGGACAACGACCACAGTCCCGGCGAGGAGCAGCCCCCTCCTCTGCCCCCGAGGCGCTCCTTCGACTCGAACCACTCGATAGACGCAAGAATGGCAATGGCCGCCGCCACCACCGCCGTTACACCCCTCGATATACAGACCCTTTCCTTTCCTGATGGCTCGCGCGGCACGTTCTCGTCGCAAGGCGTGCGCGCCGTTTCGACGCCCGTACCCGGCACCAACAGCAGCAGCGGCCATGCAACGCCGACGCGGAACCTGAACGAGGGCGAGGATTCTATGAGCATCGCGAGCTTCGCGCCGACCCTGCGGCCGCCCGGCGACATTGCGAGCTTGCTCGTCGGAGAGTTCCACAAGAGGAGCCCGGCGTGGAAGCTGCTCAGGTCGCAGTCGGCGTCGATACCGCCCTTCGAAAGCCTCAGGATGGACGACACGACCAGGAACCTGGCCGGCTTCGAGAACGAGTTCGAGGAGCTTCCAGACGAGGCCGACGCGAACTTTAGAGACGAGGACCGCGTCGCGATCTGGAAGTCCAAGCTGAAGCACTACATGATCCTCTCCTCTGCGGGCAAGCCCATCTACAGCCGGCACGGCGACCTGGGGCTCATCAACTCGTCCATGGGCGTCATCCAGACCATCATCTCCTTCTACGAGGGCGCTAAGAACCCCTTGCTGGGCTTCACGGCCGGCCACACGCGCTTCGTCATCGCCATCCAGGGGCCGCTGTACTTCGTCGCCATCAGCCGCCTCGGCGAGAGCGACTCCCAGCTCCGCGCGCAGCTCGAGGCCCTATACATGCAGATCCTCTCCACGCTCACCCTCCCGGTCCTCCAGAACATCTTCGTAAACCGCCCGTCCACCGACCTGCGCAAGCCCCTCGAGGGCACCGAGCCCCTGATCTCGTCGCTCGCCGACAACTTCACAAAGGGCTCCCCCTCCGCGCTGCTCGGCGCCCTCGAGTGCCTGAAGCTGCGCAAGTCCCAGCGCCACGCCGTCAACAACGCCTTCCTGAAACAAAGGACCTCGAAGCTCCTCTACGGCCTCATCGTCGCCGGCGGCAAGCTCGTCAGCGTCATCCGCCCCCGCCGCCACTCCCTCCACCCCAGCGACCTCCAGCTCATCTTCAACATGCTCTTCGAGTCGGGCGGCATCAAGGCCGGCGGCGGCGAGAACTGGATCCCCCTCTGCCTCCCCGCCTTCAACAACCGCGGCTACCTCTACATGTATGTCAGCTTCTTCGACGGCGTCGACGGCGGCCAGGCCACCGCGGCCCCGGACCCCTCCGCCAGCAAGGACGAGGAGCTCGCCATCATCCTCATCAGCCCGGACAAGGAGTCCTTCTTCGAGCTCAAGCAGATGCGGGACGCCGTCGCCGCCTCCCTCGCGCAGTCGGGCCACCTCGCAATCATCCAGGCCGCCGCCCGCGCCGGCCGCCCCCACGCCGTCGAGGTCGCACCGGGCGGCCAGGTCTCCCACTTCCTCTACAAGTCCCGCGCAAACGTGCAGTTCAGCATGTCCGCCCTCGAGCCCGCCTTCTCCTCCCTCATCCCCCGCCGCCGCCTCATGACGCTCTACCACCGGCTCCACGCCGCCGTCCACGCCAAGCACTCCCACATGCGCGTCCTGCACTCCGTCGCCGAGGACGCCACCTCGCTCGCCTGGATCACCCCCGTCTTCGAGTTCTACTGCGTCGCGGGGCCCAACGTGAGCCGCGCCGTCGTCACCCAGGGCGCCAACAAGATCATCCAGTGGGCGCGCCGCGAGGAGGAGCGCATCTTCATCATCGGCGGCGGCGTCTTTTGAAACGGAAGTCGGACAGTTGTGTTGGTATGTGTGGAACGAAACGAAACGAAGAAATGTAAAAGACGTGCCGAACAACTAAGCCACTGCGAATAACTACGCCACTAAAACGAACCCAACACCCAACAAAGTATCACCTTCCCCCGCTCTCGCCTGCATTCATGTTGCGCAAGGAGGGAGGGGGAAACATATCATCCTGGAAAAAGCCCAGCTCAGGAACTGAAGTGTAGACATTATATATTATCAAGCAACCTTTTTTCCCCAAAAGAACCCCCCTCAAGCAAGCCCTCTAAACTCGCCCAAAGTGAAAAGAAGCATGCGGTCCAACTTCTTCTATTCCAGCTCCCTCGAGAAGATTTCTCAATCTAATTCTGGAAGAAGATGGAAAACGCTTGTAAAGGGGGAAAACAACACCCCTAAAATAAAACCGCACCCAAGCCCAAACAGAATCCCAGCAGCCTGCCTCCCCGGAACCGGCAAGACAAAACCAAGAAGGGAAAAACAAAAACTCCAACGAATCCCATAAACCCAGTCCCAGTCCCTTGCCAGTTGAATCGCTCCAAGCCAGTTCCCGTCCCATCAAACCAGGCCAATCCTCAAGCCAGGCCAATCTCTTCAACCCAGTCCAAACCCCCTTCAAGCCAGTTCCAATCCCACCCAAGCCGTTCCAATTCCCCTCAAGCCAGTTTCCAACTCCATATCGACAGGAGTGAAAGAACCCCCTAAAAGAAAACGTCCTCCGGTCCAACTTCCCCCATCGGAAAGGGCACGTAACCTAGCCTCTCGTCTTGAAATATTTGCTAGGAGGGAGAACAAAGAATAAAAAAAGAGCCAGTCTGCTGGGTTTCCCCTCCTCAAGACAGCATATGTCCGGGTATCTCCTTTGTTCGATGCAAAAAAGGAGTTGTCATCGTGTAAAGAAAACGAAACCATCCCAAGCCACGTCCAATGACCAAAGCAAAGCGCAACCCAATCCCACGCAAAGCCAAAAAAAAAAAAAAAGGGAAAAAAGAAAAGGGAAAAAAGAAAAGGGAAAAAAGAAAAGGGAAAAAAGAAAAGGGAAAAAAGAAAAGAGAAAAAAGAAAAGGGAAAAAAGAAAAGAGAAAAAAGAAAAGGGAAAAAAAACCCCCCCAAAAGAAAAAAAGAGAAAAGACGAAGCGGATCAGGAAGGCTTCATCGCGTCCCTCCGCCCCCCGACTCCCCGAAACCAGTATATGGCCACCATGCCGTGTCGAAACCGCTCGCTCCAGACGTGCTCATCCCGCCGGTGCCCTGCTTCAGCATCTGCTTCTTCTTCTCCTCTTTCTCGGCGGCGGCACCCTGCTTCTTTTCGGCGGCGGCTTCGTCTTTGTCGGTCATGCGCCTCTCGCCCTTCTTGTCCCTCCTCCCGAGCCTCCTCAGCATCCGCCACTTGTCAGACGCCTTCTCCCTGATGTCCAGGAACCTCTGCCGCAGATTCGCCCTGGCCCTAGACTCTTTGGAGATGCCCTGAGCCCGGTCGACGTACGACCGGCGAGGTGGCGCGTTGCTGTGTTTCGACCTGGGCGAGAGGGACGGGTCCAACGTGCCAGGGCTGCTGCGTCCTTGGCTCCAGTTCACATCCTCAAATTCGGTTTTGATCGGTTTCCTAGAAGCCTCCGGGCTGCCACGGTCTCGACGACCCCCCAGCGATTGGCCCACACCACCCATGGTCACTTCGTTCCCCGACGGTGAGGGCATCCCGGGCTTGGCGCCCGAACCACCCATCGCGCCCTCCAGGTCCTCCCAGAACCGGCTGCCCCACCGATCCCGGTCGCAGGGGACCGTCGGGGCGGAGCTACAGAAACTGTTGTGCGGGCTGCTCTTCATCGACACCGAGGTGCCAACGCTGCTGCTCTCGCCAATCTCGCCTTCCGGGGGCCACTGGTTCCTGGTCGAAGGAAGCGGCTCGTCGCTCTCTCCCGCGGGGGCTGCCGTGCCCCTGGCGAAGATGCCTAGGGTGGGCCATGGGTTTGTGGTCGAAGGGAGCGGCTCGTTGATCTCAGACGCGGGTGCTACCGTGCTCTTGGGGATGCTTAGGGTGAGCGGCAGGAGCGTCGTCGTGCTGAAATCCGGCGTCCACGGCTCGTCTGCCGGCGCGTCCATGTCCATGTCCATGAGCTTGGGGCCGCCGTACCAGGATGACGACGACGGCGACGGTGCAATGGCCGGCGAGTCCATCTCCATGGGCTTGGGGCCGCCGTCCCAGGGCGAGGACGAAGGTAGTGGTGTCATGGGCGAGTCGTTGTCGATGGGCGAATTGCTGTAGACAGACGAGCTGCTGTCCATGTGCGAGTCGTGGTCTATGGGAAGTTCCTGTCTGTAGATGGACGTGTTGGTTGGCTCCAAGGGCGAAAATATCGATGGTTCCATTGTGCGCCTCTGGGGTCTGGAAGGTGGGTTGTCGGAAGGGGTGGTTGTTCTGCCGCGTAGCTGAGAAGCGTGTTGTATGATCTGGACTGAACAGGGACTTGGTATCGTGGATATGAGATTCGTGACTGACGATGGAAGCTGGTGAGGTCGTCGAAGCTGATGGCGATGAGGGTGGTGAGGCTGAGGAAGATGGCGAAGGCGGTGAGATTGGCGAGGCCGGTGAAGTTGACCAAGCTGATGTGGCGAAGCTGGTGAAGTTGACGAAGACGATGATGATGAAGCTGATTCGACTGTCTGGTTTGCATGAGGGATCTTCCTATCCTTCAGGTCTTGTTGAAGAACTGTGCGGGGGAGGGAGGAACCCGTGGACAATAAGGATGCCGTATGTTCACGTGTATTCTTGGGGATATCGTGTGCCGTGGGTATACCGCGTGTAGTAGGTAGCAGAGAAGCGTGGGTGCTCTTTGATCCAACGTCAGATGATGTGCTGAAGCTTTTCCAACTGTCTGGACTGGGCTGGATGCACGCTATATATGTCTTTTCGCGTCTAGGTGACGAACTCTTTGGTAAAGCCGGAGATCGCAAGCCCAGAAACGCGTCTCTTCGCGCAGTAGATGAAGGAATGATGGCAAATGGAGTGTTATTGATGGAGCCACGTTCTCCCAGTCGGCACGACTGACCAGCAACCACGTAAGACCAAAAGCGTCCAGCCATCAGGGTTTTCACATCATGACCTGCGCCTAGCAACTCTAAAGTACGTTATGTTCGGGCGCCTCAACAATTTGTGGAGTGGTCAAGGAGATCTGGAAGTACGTTCCCATGTATCTACTGCCTGTCGTGTACCGGCAGTGGCTAACATCCTGCAAAGCCGAGCTTACTTCCCACATTATACGATCCTTGGTCGCGTTCGTCGAATGAAGCAAGACTCAGAGCCGGTACTATAAATACAGTTCCCGGCATGGGCACCGGTGAATGGCAGCTTCTATTTTCTAGAAGCCTGTCGCCTTTGCGAAATGATGTGGACAGCTCGCCGAAACCATACTCTCACTCCCTTCGCTCCTAAAACTGACACCCGGGTAGTAGCATCAGATTTAGCTGGCCCGATTTGGCCATCAGGTTGATGGGTGGATTCCGGGTTCTTGGCCCGGCGAGATATGTTGAGACGCGATCTGGTCATGCGAATCCTCAAGTCTGACAATTTCTTTCGAAGCATCCGCGGACGACGAAATGTCAAGTCCGAGCTGAAGCTGCGGGAGGCGGTTAAATCATAGCCGTCGATAGAGCTGTTCGTTCGAGCCAGGTTCGAGTGCACTGGATGCGCTAGCGGAATATCCCCTTCCTGCAGGTATCCCCCATTGAAGTTGCTGTTCGCGGAGGACGTGCTTGGATGCAAATTCCGTCCGCTTCGTCCATCTGGTGCAACGAGAAGAAACTGTCTTCCTTTGCGCTGATAAAATGGGCTACTGGGGCACACAGGCCTCTGCGATGGATCCGGATGACTCTCTGATCGATGCTCCTCCAGGCTGTAAAGGAGGTCACGATTCGAAAATCCTGCATTGCGTCTCACGGTGCCGCCTGCACCTTTTTGATTTATGCTGTCTTGCTCCAGTATGCGCTGAGACGTGCTCAATCGCAACCTTGGCCTCGGGGGTTTTTCGGTTGCTGCCGCTCCCGTCTGATTGCCTGGGGTTGAGGCCTCACCCAGCTGACGAGCCACTGCTGCGTCATCGCCCACGACGGGATGTGTGGCAACTTTCGGTGGGCTATTTTTAGGATCCGGCACGTCTTCTGTCTTCATTTCCGGGCCCAAATCAATCTCAATGCTCGCCTTGAGAGGTTCATGGTTTTCTGCATCAGGGTTGACAGTGATCTTCGGACTTGACCGCGGGGTCGCGAGAATCTCGAGTTGGAAAGACGCCATGGTGACGGGCACCTTGAGGTCCTTTGCCGAGATTTCCGGAGCCTCTAATGATTGGTACGGGGCATCATCCGGGGTGGAGGGTAATGCCTTCATCAATTGTGGAATACTGTTTCTGACTTTCAGGATGCGTGCCGGAGAGATCGGTTTCGGACAGAGGAGAGGAGTGTCTGCCTTACTAGTCAACTTGGGGATTGTGCATCGGAGGCTAGATGTGCTGATGCGCATTATCGCTCTATTCCTTCGATGACCTTTGGAAAATGGCTTGATTCCCGAGGCCTTCACGTGTGGGTGACAAGACGGGACGTTCCCGTCGTCAGCACTGGCGGTTTTTCTGTCACACAGGTCCCTCGGATGAATGTCCTCGGAGTTCTTCTCGTCAACGTAACCCGGGTCGGTACTCGTTTCTATACTCTCCTTTTCCGTTCTAGAAAATGGAGTCCTGGAAATTCGTTCGAGAGAGGCAACCAGCCCAGCCAGGTCGGAAAGTCCAGGGTCGACCGACTGGCGCAAGCTTGACCGGAGTAGTGCTGCGAGGCCCCCTTGAGATTGGACCCGTTTGGTCTCAGGGTCGCAGGCAGCCGGCGCGCTGGAGGATTTCGGCAGCAATACAGGAGCTGGAGTCGCGTTTCCAGTAATTCCCGCCTCAGACGGTCGGTCGTCTTGACGTTGCGTCGACTGTTCAGGCTGCGGGGGCTGGATCTGGATGGGACTGGCCTCGAACGCCTCAGGTTCGTCAGAGGGGCAATCGGCGCCTAACGTGGCGTCCTGCGCTCTTGAAGATGAACCTCCCTCGCCGTCTGAACCACGGCACGGGAGGTCGCCATTTCTCTTGCCCTTGTCAAATCTGAGCGGCTGTGAAGCCGATGTCCCGTCAACTTCGAATGAGAACAAGTCCAGAATAGGGAGATCGTTCTTGAAATCAAGCTCGTCCAGTGGCGTCTGCTAGAAGCTGCCGGATGCGACCTCGCATGGGATGCGGCTATCATCCCCAGATGCTTCGCTCGAGTCTTTGACAGATATGTCTACGACTGCATCCAAGCGTGCCTTCGTCTCATCTCGAAGCACTAGAGCTCTGGCCAAACTCGAGACTCTCTGGGGAACAGGTGCCAAGGGGGTGGCCGAAACCGAGTTGGAAGTGCCTGTCTGCTCCTCGGGGCTTTCAAAGCCTTCCGTGTAATCGTAGTAGAAGGAGCCTGTCGGTCGCAGTGTGCGTACGGACTGCGAATCCAATGACGAAGCCGGTCTGTAGTACATATCGATAACGGACGTCAGGCTTGACGACCTGCGACTCTGGCCGACCGAAGGACGGCGCGCGCCTGTTGGCCGTCCGTGGTGTCCACTTTGCGTAGAGCTTGCCCAATGCCCCTGGTTACGAACAGCTGGCCCAACAGAGGCCATTGAGCTGGGATGTGGCAAAGCTGGCATTGAATGGACGTCGCCGGAGCGAAACGAAGGGGGAGGTGCAAGACGTTGCCCAATGGCGTAAGCTGGCTTGTACGATCCATGGACGGTCCTCTTGAAGCATGTTAGTAGACGTTGGCTGCCAGGCATGATAGGGGAGGGCATACATGTGAGATTCGATCTATTTCGACCATCCTACTGTAATCGACATGCCCGTTCTCGGTGAGGGCAGGTGAAGAAGGCCGTATGCCTGGGCGTTTCAAACGAGTGGGATAAGGAAAGGGAGAACGAGGTCGTTGCAACGTTCCACCACTCGACGGACTCCGGAGCGTGCTGGATGACCTCTGGCGAGGCAGCTGTCGTGACACGTTTGAAGTCAAGGAAAACGACCGCTGGTACGCCGGACCTGATCGAGGAGACAGGGAGGCAACGCGGGGTGATGAATTCCTCTCGGAGCCGTACATGGAGATGATCTCGGAGTTCGTGTCTCGCTCGGAGCACTGTCGCCTGCGGCTGATGCGACTTTCGGTCCTGTTACTTCCACGAGATTCTGGCCTGAAGATGGAGCTCGCGTCAATGCCCGATCTCGACCGGGCGCAGACATGGGTGGTGGCCGCGGGGGCAACAGGCTTGATGGTGAATATGCCAATATCACCGGTCTCAGTGGTGGTCTTCAGCATGCTCTCGAGGGGCCCCGGGGACGGGAGCAGGCTCGCGTTCTCATTGACGCTCCTCAGAGGCCGGTGAGGTAACGAGAAGCCCGCGGGAGGGCGGCCATGCGATTTGTAACTGCTACGGAGCGAGCCATGGCTGGCAGAGCGTCGTTGAACATGGTAGCTTTCCATCAGAACGGGACGGGACTTGGACGGCAGATTAGACAGAGGCAAAATGTTGGGAAGTATAATTGAGGAACAACAGAACAGACGCTGAGAGTACCGTTGAGATGCCAAGACGACGAGATGAAGCTATTCCGACAGGTCAACAGCGTGACATGGCATCTCGCTTGGATGCGGATGTTGATGGTGGCAGACGGCCTCGACAGTCATTCTTCCCGACATCAGCAGGCAGAAGTTGCTTGGGCCATCCGTCCGTGAATGATGTCAGGAAAGAACGACCTGTTGAGGCTGGCGAAAGTCGTACCTGCCGTCACTATTTCAAGGTAAAAGGCGGGGCAGGGGCAAGTCGTGCCTCGGTCTCAACCTCGGTCATCGTGGAAGGCAGGAGGCGCCGAACCTTCTACCTCTTCCAACGTCCCATCTGAGCAACTTCCGCCAAGAAAGAGCAAAGCAGCCTTCAACTGGTCCGAGAAAAGCCGCACCTTTGAATATCGACGTCATCTTGATGCGGAAATTGGCAACAGCCAGTCGCCAGGTTGGCGAGGCTAATTCCTGCCAAGTCGCCCATGATCGCTTTCAACGAGACAAAGCACGTCCAAGAGCTTTTCTGAGATTGCTTGCTTCGAAGGAACTTCTCCCGTAGAGGGATGGCCGTCCGTAGGGCAGGGCACCTTCCAAAGTCGAACTCAGGCGACGTCGACAACCGGCCAAGTGGCCATGTGTCCTCGAGCCCTCAACTCAGATGATGGCGGAGGAAAGTACGAAAAGTATTACCAACCATACCTGGGAAGACAAAGCGATTTCGCGACGGACATGATTGGACGGCTTCATTCAGTTGCTAACTTGCTGGGCACTTGACTACTCAGGGACGATCCAGGATGCGGCCCGGCCGCCCCCATCGTGCATGGGTCGATCTGACTGCTACCCGAGATCCTTCCGACATGGGAACGAACAACTGGCCTTTTCCCACTCGGCAGCCGGCTGTGCCGTCCTGCTCTTTGCCTTCGTCTCGTCGGACAAGTCGATGAGCCCGGTTCGGTCTACCGTCAAGCCCGTCGCGGGAAATTGTATGTGAGACCTTGGGCATTTAGCTCTAACAAGCATGCTCTGTGCGGGCCATCTACATAGCACAGGATCCGAGACGGAAGTTGAAAGCTTCCAGACCCCACCCGCTGCCGGATTGTTCGGGGGCGGAGGCAACAGGTTTGGGGCGACACGGAGCACCTCAGCCGTTGCGCCGTTCTGGACACGGTTCCACTCCCTTTATGTACCAGGCAGCTGCCTTCAGCCTCGGCCCTCCAGGTAGCACGGATAGACGATTACGGAGTACCTGTCCAGAGAGATGTGACTTGTAAGGCAAGGTACGGGATACGACTCAGCCTGGAGACCAACAAGACATGCCTGGGTAAGCTGCTGCAATCAGGGCCTTCGACATGGGGCCGGAGACAAAAGAGCCTTTTGTTGGTTGCCCTTGCAATATCACCGGGGAGATAGCTGCAGTCGACCAGACGGCGACGGCGAAAATCCACAAGTCAAAATGCAGCATCACTGGACCCGGCCCACGACACCGCCCGACCACACGACACTACACTGGCCTCATGTTGGACCCTGACCGGTATGCCTTGTGGCGTACCCATACGGACACATGCATGGGATACAGTCTCCAGCGCGGCGGCGACACGGAGCTGAACAAAAATACAGTGGGTGCTTAGGTGGGTGGCTGGACTCTGGAGCTGGAACCGCGCGAGCCACCTCCGCCCTCATCGCGTCTCCCAGGGTCCTATCGGACAGTGAGCGAAGCGCCTGCCGAGACAGGCCAGATCTGGTTAGTGATCAGCTGCGCGGTAGCATCGCCGCTGGATCAGCCGGCAGGGCAGCTTGGCGGGAGGTGGAGAATGGGTCCCCGTGGCAGAAGGATGCATCCATGGGTGCACCTGGTGGTGGCAGGCGGCAGCGCAGAGCTCTACAGCCCGTGGAGAAGATGGAGATGTGTCCTCAGGAAGCTTTGCCTCCAGGAACAACGGGCCCGGCGCCATTGTTGGTTGGAGGCGGCAGGCTAGCTGGTACGTGTGCGTGGTACGGACACCAAGAAGGAGGAGACACGCGAATGAGACCACAACCAGTTCCTTGCACCAAGCACAAGCACGCGCGCGCCGGGACAGGGTTGGGTCTGCCGACCTACCTACCATAGTCGGTAAATGGGTTCCAGAGCAGGCTGGCTGGACCTGGAAGAGGGACGGAGAAAGAGAGAGACATGGGAAAGATGGGACGGACTGGGGGGAAGCAGCGCCTTCTTGCCATGTTCTGTGTCTCAGAGGGCCGCCCAGACGCAGACGCAGGGCTTACGGAATGCGAAGAGTAGGGGGCAACATCAGCACTTCAATGCGGTATACAGTGACTTCCATGCCAGCCCCGGCCTACGCGGTCGAGCGTTTGCCTCTGGGCTCCGGGGGTGAAGCAAGCTAGGGCGAGCGAGTTCATTGACAATCAACTTCCGCACTGATGCATTCGATGGATGTCAACCGTCAACTGTCTAGGTACCTACCTGCCTAAGTACGTGTCTTGGTCTTGGTTGATGCTAATTACAGCAGACGGGACGAGAGAGAATAATAAGCTAGGTAGGCAAGCCGGTGCGCCAGGTCAGGCACGGAGGTCTGATATTATATGGCCGAGCTTACCTTGCCTGCTTCACTCTAGATGGGCAATGCTAGGCAACGCCTTCCAGCCGGGCTGCTTCACTTGACCTCGTCTCGCCTGAGGTCAGGCTGGCTGGCTTCTGGCTTGATTATCAATACACCGTAAGTTCCTTCTCACCGGGCGAACGGTGGGGGAATACTCCAGCACCTACAGTACCAACCTACCTAGGTAGGTAGGTACCCAGTAGGCCAGCACCTACCCAGAAGGGCAGGGAGGAGGGGAGTGGGAGACTTTGCCCCTCACACAGAGGGAGGCACAGACTGTGTGTATTGGGGTAAGTACCATTACCATCTCGGGAGGTATTTCCCTACACCACCTTCCATATGGGGAGACAAGAAGCTACATAAAGACCAAAAAAAGAGGGGAGGGGGTCCCCCAATCCACCAAGCCAACCCACACTGGCACTGGGCGGGGCGGGACTTGCAGCCGCCTTAGTGAATGCATGAGCTGACGGGCGGTGGTTCCTGGAAAAAGGGACACCTGTTCTCAATTGCCCTTTCGAAATCCGAAATCTTTCTTCAGAACCACTCCAGCTGGGCTCCCTCCACCGCCTACTTAAGACCAGTCCCTCCCATTCACCGATCCGGAGCTTGACTTGTCTGCCTCCCCTTCCCCAAGCGTGAATTTTTCCTTCTTCACTGTTCATTTTCTTCCGGACAAGAAAGGTAAGCATCACTCTGCTCTTTTATCCCAAGTTCACCCCGCCTTCTTTCCCTCCCCGGCTCTGTGGGCGTCCCTGCTCTGTTGTTTTAGAGCAAACAGCTAGTGCGGTCGCAAAGGACAGCTGGCCGATCGAACCACACTGGATGATCCCACTTTCCCTTGCCATCGACTCTCAATTCATCAGCAGAGCTGCTTTTGCGCGACTCGAGGTAGTCACAGGTCACTAACATCCACTCCAGGGTCAAAATGTTCTGCAAGCGTATTGCTCTGGGCCTCCTGGCCGCCGCTGCTGCGGTTTCCGCCTCTGATGTTACCCAGTTGAAGAAGGATGACTTCAACGACTTCATCAAGGCCAACGACCTCGTCCTCGCTGAGTGTAAGCGATTTCACAGCCCCAGAAGCCGCAGCCCACGCAGTAAACTGACTCTTTCTCGCCAGTCTTCGCTCCCTGGTGCGGTCACTGCAAGGCCCTCGCCCCCGAGTACGAGGAGGCGGCCACCTCCCTCAAGGAGAAGAACATCAAGCTTGTCAAGGTCGACTGCACCGAGGAGGCCGACCTCTGCCAGGAGTACGGCGTTGAGGGCTACCCCACCCTCAAGGTCTTCCGCGGCCCCGACAGCGTCTCTCCCTACTCTGGCCAGCGCAAGGCCGGTGCCATCACCTCCTACATGGTCAAGCAGTCCCTGCCTGCCGTCTCCGTCCTGACCAAGGACACCCTCGAGGAGTTCAAGACCGCCGACAAGGTCGTCCTCGTCGCCTACATCGACGCCTCGGACAAGGCCTCCAACGAGACCTTCACCAAGGTCGCCGAGAAGCTCCGCGACACCTACCTGTTCGGTGGCATCAACGATGCCGCCGTTGCCGAGGCTGAGGGCGTCAAGGCCCCCGCCGTCGTCCTCTACAAGTCTTTCGACGAGGGCAAGTCCACCTTCACTGAGAAGTTCGACGCCGAGGCCATTGAGGCCTTCGCCCAGACCGCCGCCACCCCCCTGATCGGCGAGGTCGGCCCCGAGACCTACTCCGGCTACATGTCCGCCGGCATTCCCCTGGCCTACATCTTCGCCGAGACCCCCGAGGAGCGTGAGGAGCTCGGCGCCGCCCTGAAGCCCATCGCCGAGAAGTACCGCGGCAAGATCAACTTCGCCACCATCGACGCCAAGTCGTTCGGTGCCCACGCCGGCAACCTGAACCTCAAGACCGACCAGTTCCCCTCTTTCGCCATCCAGGAGACGGTTAAGAACCAGAAGTTCCCCTTCGACCAGGACAAGAAGATCACCCACGACGACATCGCCAAGTTCGTCGAGGACTTCTCCGCCGGCAAGATCGAGCCCAGCATCAAGTCCGAGCCCATTCCCGAGTCTCAGGACGGCCCCGTCACCATCGTCGTCGCCAAGAACTACGAGGACATCGTCCTCGACGACAAGAAGGACGTCCTGATCGAGTTCTACGCCCCCTGGTGCGGTCACTGCAAGGCTCTGGCCCCCAAGTACGATCAGCTCGGCGAGCTCTTCGCCAAGAGCGAGTTCAAGGACAAGGTCACTATCGCCAAGGTTGACGCCACCGCCAACGACGTCCCCGACGAGATCCAGGGCTTCCCCACCATCAAGCTCTACCCCGCCGGTGGCAAGGACGCCGCCGTCACCTACTCCGGCTCCCGCTCCATCGAAGACCTCATCGAGTTCATCAAGGAGAACGGCAAGTACAAGGCCGAGGTCTCCGTTAAGGAGGAGGGTGCCGAGGAGAGCCAGGCCGCCCCCGCCGCCACCGAGTCCGAGAAGGCCGAGAAGGCCAAGGAGTCCAAGGAGGCCAAGAAGGAGGACGGTCACGACGAGCTGTAAAAGGTTTTTTCTGGGTTCACAAACGAAATGACACTTTGGGACGTCCCTTGGGATTGGGACTATATACCTCTTGCGCGTTAGTCGAGTCTTTGCATTACGGACTGCTGGTAAATTGAAGTTATGACACTGCTTTGGCCTTGACTTGTGACGTGGATCTCGTGTGAATGTGTTAAGAGTGTTGTCGCTAACGGCCAGAACAATGAATGTCCCATCAACTCTTCTCTCATAGGAACAGTCTTTCTAGTACTGTCACGGAGCCGTTGAGCTCCGAAGCTGGCATTGCATGTCTGCATCTACCGAGTGATGGCTCGGCACAGAGGCTTCATCAGAATCCAGCTTCCGACTTCTGCCGTTTCCGCATTTCAAGATTCCCTCCGTAAGGCCCCTTGCGTCCCACCGTATATAAACCTAGCCAGTGGTGGCGTAAGCTGACCTTTTCCTACAGCAGTAATAAGCCGTTATCTTCTCGTCTTGAATCCTTCGAGTCCGACTCCTGCTATTTCACTCTTGATCATGGAATCGGTGACGCCGGCCGGCTTGACTCACGTACTCCTACCCGATTTGTCTACGTCCGGGGACCGGATACCTCCGTCCGTTACCATCCCCGGTGCATTCGGGGGCGGAATACGGCGGGGAGAGGATGACGGACGGCTCCGAGCACGTCCGGGGGTTACAATTCACACAACTGTCCGTTCTACGACTCGGAGACCGAGCCCGAGACCAAGACGCGCCTTCCAACTCCTCATACTGCTTAGGTTGGCGTCATTACCAGGTCATGGCCGGACATCGTTTCGAAAAGAAAAATCACCTTGAGACAGGTCGGTTGGTCTTTTGTATATCTTCTGACGATGTGAATAATCCTGGGGGTATTACGTAGAACGTCCGTCTTGTTCTGTCTCAAAATGCGATGAAGACTTGGCAGCAGTCTCACCGCCTCGCCGCCCTACAGACATCGAGGCGCCCTATTCAGAGATCTCTCTCTTGGAGTCATCTAACCCCCTTTTCACCGCCGTTGTCGTTGTCGTCTCCGTCTCTGCTGCTGTTGTTGTCGTACCTCATCATCGTCACCATCGCCGTCGTTACTGCTGCCGTCGTCGTCCCCTACCTCAAGGAGCATGGAGTCCGAAGATGGTGGTAAGAAGAGTGGGGACAACACCAAAGTCCTCCTGCAGATGCAGGTGTTTATCAACATCTTCAACGACGCTCATTTGTCAGCGGAAGTTTCGTGAGGGATCCGGGACCCTGGTATCATAAGCGCTTACCACCCCTCTCTCGTCTGACTGTGTTTCCTCTTTTCGGTGGAGACAGTAGTAGGCTATGGAGACGTAGTACACGTACATCTCGTCTCCTCTGGGGCCCGTCTGGCTCCATCTTATAAAGGCCCCTCCATGGGAGCTGCGTTGAATATGTCTTCCTCTCACGGCGTCTCCTCGTTGAAGTATCGCCAAGTTTCTTCAGTGTTCTTCAGAATATCTCCCCCGTCACTAACACACCCTTCCCTCGAACGACATTCCCACCCCGCCTTACGAAAGATGTCCTCCAAGCCCGTCATAGTCATGAACCCAGGTGCCTGGCACCCCCCCACAACCTTCTCCATCTTCGAGACCGAGCTCCAGAAGAGGGGCTACGAGACCGCAGTAACCACAAACGTCTCCGTGGGCGCGGAGCCGCCGACGAAAGGCCTGGACGACGACGTCGCCTCCTCGCGGGCCGTCATCTCGGACCTCGTGGACAAGGGTAAGCAGGTCGTCGTCGTCGCGCACTCGTACGGCGGCGTCGTGGCCTCTGGCGCCGTGGAGGGCCTCTCCCACTCTGAAAGAATCAAGGAGGGGAAGACGGGCGGCGTGGTGGCGCTGCTCTACATCGCTGCGTTCATCGCGCCCAAGGGGCAGAAATTGTCCGACGCGACGAAGGGTGAACATCCCTCGTGGACGAGGGTCGAGGTACGCTTCTTTTCCTTACCTCCTTCTTTTTTCCCCATTATCGGGAGCATAAAAGCCAGAGCTGATGGGAAAAACAAACGTAGGACGACAGCAAGATCTTCGTCAACGACCCCGTGGAGATATTCTACCACGACGTCGATCCCGACCTGGCCCGCGAGACCGCCGCGCTCCTGCGCCACCACTGCACCAAGACCTTCGAGGGCGTCGCCTCGCACGAGCCCTGGCACCACGTGCCCAGCGCGTACCTCGCCTGCGAGGACGACCGGGCGGTGCCGCTCGCCGGGCAGCAGGCCATGGCGGGGATGCTGGGACCGGAGGCGGAGGTCGTTACTTTTAAGGCGTGTTCGCACTCGCCTTTCTTGTCGAGGACGGGGGAGACGGCGGATGTGGTGGAGAGGGTTGCGAGGAGGGGGGTTGAGGCTGTTGGAGCTTAGGAGAATCCGGGGGAAGACAGATGTTTGGAATGTTAGGTGATGCTGAAGCTGCTGATGAATTATGAAGATGAAGTTCTCGCGGAAGTTCCAGTCTGTAGACTACGCTAGTAAAACATTATCTGTAAACCATCCTTGTTATACTGTCGTCCAGTGCAATTGGATGCTTGTTTACCTACTCAAAACAAGACTCACAGAACTTATTATGACTTACCCATTTTGCTTCTGTGCATTCCTCTGCAGCGAAGCTGTTCATGTAAAACAACGAACTGGCTAGTAGGAAACGGATATAAAGGGCTATCAGCAGTGTATGTTGCGTTGCAGAGGCGCGCCCGATTGGAGGGGCTCCTGTAATAAACTGCAGTAGTTTTTGTCTTTGCTGGGTTGTTTGTTCGGTAGGGGATGTACATACACGAGATACTACCTAGTGTTATTAACTGCGTTGATGCCCACTTCCCAGGGACTAAACACACAGACGATACTCGCAAGACAGAAATGACGAACAAGTGTCACCAGCACTGGATCAAAGATGAGGCGTAATGATGAATCAATCCGACACGCCTACTTTCTCCAGTATTAAGAGAGGAGCAGGAGGATGAGCGAGAGCATCATCCCGACGCCAAAGATCTCGGCCCACGGAAAATGAAGCTGCTGCCGTTTTCAAAATTATTCGAACATCAAGTAAGCTTATATGTCGATGGCAGGCGGACTCCCCCAGAAGTTCAACGCCCCGTCACTCTCATCCTCGCTCCATCCCACATACTCATACACAAAATCCGGGTCCTCGAGCGCGAACCAAGTCGACCAAACAGCATTTCTAACATCAGCGCGAAGCCACAACCTCCCTCTCCCAGAGCCACCCCTATCCTCCCAGCGTTCATTCGTGACAACTTTAATCCAGACGTCATCACCCCAAGCGTCCCTCGGATCCTCAGGTAGAGACAGGACGTCGTCGATGCCCTTTTGGTCCATCATCAAACACAACCTAAACCTGGAATTCGGCACATCCCTACCATCCCTGACTTCGATCTTCCCCCTAACCCAGGCATCGAAACGCCGTCCAACTTCTTCCACACCAAAACCCTCCATCTCCGCATCCTCAACGACCTCGCTAAAATACCTCCCCGCAAGCTCCTCATTCGGCAGCCTATCAAGCGGCTCCTCATTAGGCTTCCTCCTGCGCACGAGATCGCCGTACGCGTAATTCCTCGCATGCACCCCCAACCTCTCCACGGCTTTAGCAAACGCTGCACCCGAGCCGGGGGCGTACGCGGTGCGGAAGATGGTGAAGCCCCAGCAGTACGGGTACCCATGGCTCCCGTCGTGGGCGGCGGCGAGGAGGCGGAGGTGGTGCCTTACAAAACGCTTCGGCTCTGGGTCTTTGAGGGAGCGCGGGGATGGGTCGGATATCGCCTTGTCGATTGGGGCGAAGGCTGCCATGGTTTCTTGTTGGAGGTTGTTGTTGTGAAGATGATGGGAGGAGGTGGGCCGGCGCCGGATAGGTGCCTGTTCGTGTGTGCCCATGTCACCAACCCTGGTTCTTCTCCCGAACAAAAGCACGCCACTAGCCCGTAAGACCAGTTCATGCTGTTCAATGTAGACACTTTTTATTCTAAGAAGAAAATCACTTGATAAAACAAATATATCCGTGTCTCTGCTCGCAATTCGGGCGTATGGCGCTTGTTCTATGAACTGCTGACACCTAGTGTGAATAAATCTTCGTCGAATCGCAGTAATCACCACCGGCGTCTATGGCACCGCTATCAACGCATGATAGCTCTGTATACCTACCTGCGTTTATGCCGATATCTGACGCGATCACTAGTTGGAGCATCACTAGGTTACTGGTACGTGGAAAGACTTGTCTATATTTGCCGTGCGGCGGTGATCTATGCGTCTATGCCTTCGCCGCCTTGGCCTTCCTCTTCTCGATCTTCTCCAGCTCCGCGTCGATCTTCTTGAAGCTCCAGCTCTTCCAGAAGGGGGGGTACAGGAACGGGCGGAGGTCGAATCTGTTGTCGTCGGGTGCTGTATTCAGTCAGCGAGAAACGCCCTATAGAACGAGACGCTCTGGGTGTGGATGACTTACAGTAGTCGTTGCAGTGCAATGCCGGCGTGAGCGTCGTCATCTTGTGTCCTGTTCCTCGTTAGCATCCCGCACGTAGATTGCCCTTTCCGCTTGACAGACGAAAAGAAAAAAAAAACAAGCGGGTACTCACGGTTGATGGCGTAAAAGTGGAAAAACTTCTTGACCTTGTCGGCCGTCTGCCTGGGGTCGTACAACGGCGCGTCGTCGTCGGGGCCGCGCTGGCGGTCGGCGCTCCAGTCGTGCACGAGGCGCTGGAACATGCCGTAGGGGCCCAGCTTGTTGACCTTGCGGAGGCGGCCCATGATGGTGAGCTCCTGGTACGTCATGCCCATGTCCGCCTCGTCGCTCTGGACGTACGTCTCCGAGATGGGTTCCTGTTCCCGTGTAAGCATGTTGGTTAGGAAAAGGGGGGGAGGGCACGTACGAGCTCTGCCGTCGGAACTGCCGTGAGGAAGTCGTGGAGACACGGGATGCCAAAGTCCTTCTCGGCCCAGGCGATGAAGCGCTTCAGGTCGGCCTTGTCAATGGATCCGATGGGGTTGATGTCGGCGCCTGCGGTGGGTTAGTCTGGGCTCAGGGGCAACATGCTGCTAAGTCGGATTGACTTACTAGAGCAGTCATATCTGGGGTCCAGTTAGCAGAATTCAAGGGCTTAGGATTTCAGAGGCACTTACTTGGTGAAGTATCCTCTCAGGGACTTCTGTCGTTAGCACGTCTCACAGGATCTTGCCGCAGCGAGTCACTCACCTCTCCAACGTTAGCACTACCCAAAACAAGCAAACCACCACCGCCCGGCCGGCCACGAGCCGTAGGAAGCAGCTGCCCAAACTCGTACGCGGTGACCATGCGGATGCGCGCCTGCAGGCACTGCAGCGTCAGGTTCTCCTGGACGGTGCCGCCCTCCACCTTGAAGCGCGGCTCGAAGTTGAGGGCGCTGACGGCGAGGCTCTTCTGCGCGTTGTAGACGTCGTCGATGTCGAGGTTGATGTGGTAGCTGCCGATGGCCTCGGCGAGGTCTTTGGCGCGCTGCCGCGTCTCGGCGGAGCTCTGCGTCTTCATGCCCATGTAGATGGTCGAGAAGACCTGGTTGCAGAGGGCCTGGGGCGTCTTGGGGAGGACGCCGTCGCCGTCGTACTTCGCGATGCGCTTGACGTCCTCGATCACCTGGGCGTTGCCCTCCTCGACGGCCTTCATTACGATGCGGCACATGGAGTAGACGATTGCTTGGGGGTATCAGTGAGTGCCTGGAAAGAGAGAGAGGGTGCGGCACGTACTTGCTGTCGCGCAGGAGTCGATTCCTCCACTGAGGGGAACGAGGTATCCTGCAGTGCCGGATCTTCTGAGATACTGCAGGGAATGAGCATCAGCTGGGCACCACGGGGAATCGACATGCTTACATCCCAGAGGTAGCAGCCAGCGCACTGGGCGATCTCCTCCTCGACCGAGAAGAACTTGGGCTGAATAGGAGGCGAAGGGCGCTTCTCGACGTCGGCGTCGTCGTCCTCGGAGCTCAGTTCGAACATGGTCTGGATGCGCTCGTACTTGGCGTCAGACCGGGCGGCCTGCAGGCCGCGGGAGATGGCGGAGCGGTAGGCGCGGACCTCCTCGAGGTCGACGGTGGCGGTGACGACCTCGACGTCGTTGAGGCTGAACTGCGAGCCCTGGGCGACGAGGTCGCCGTTGACGATGATCATGGCCGAGCCGTCGTAGTACAGACGGTCGCCGTCGCAGCCCTGCTGGTTGGCGTACAGGTAGATGCCGCCGCACTTGCGGGTGGCCTCCATGATGAGCTTCAGGCGGGTGTCGAGCTTCTGCAGGGTGAAGTGCGAGCCGCTCGAGTTGGTGATGATCTCGACGCCGTCGAGGGACATGGCGATGTGCGGGGCGTTGGGGGTGAAGAGCTCTTCCTGCGGGCGTGTCAGTCTCCTTGCTGTTCCTACTCTTTAACAGATTACCTACGCAAGTCTCGGCGCCGAAGCAGGTGTCGGGCGTCGACACGACGGCATCGCCAAAGATGACGTGCGTCGAGCCCTGGATCTCCTGCAAGATGCGCGGGAGGTGGTACTGCTCGGTCTGGCGGGGGTGCATCCAGGGGGTGAAGTGGCGCATCTCGCGGTAGTTGCCGTCGTTGGCGAGCCACATCTTGGGGCGGATCATGAGGATCTTGCCGTCGAGGCAGAGCACGCGGCAGTTGAAGCGCTGGTTGCGGTGCTGGACGGGCATGCCGATGTCGAGCAGGATGCCGTGGCAGGTCTCGTCGAGCAGGATGCGGCGGAGCATCTCGAAGCAGTGCAGATAGAGGTCCTGCTCGAGGAGATGGTCAAGGCAGCCGTAGCCGCATATTTCGAGTTCCTGAGAGGTCAGCAACTTGGATCTGACAGCAGTGCTGGGTTCCTGAAGGGGTATCCCCTTTGAGGAAGAGGACCCTCGTTCGTTGTGACACCGGGGACCTAGGGTGATGGATGAGACTCACAGGACCGACACGCAGCCGTGCTCCGGCAGCCTTGGCCTTCTGGATACTCTCAACGATGCGAGCAGCATTTCCTTCCCACTGCATTTAAAAGTTAGCCAGAACATCTCACACTCTTGAGATACAGTGGTTGACCCCGGGCCAAGCAAATGTTTAAGGAGACTCACGTCCAGAGCCCACTGGTTGAGCGAACACGTCGCCACGGTCACAAGATGTCCCATCTTGACGGGATGCAGATGATTTGGACCTGGCTCAAGTTAGACTTTTGAAACAAAACCGTATGCTGAGCAGATGATGGGTGGGGCGGAAGAGATAGAGCGAGACCTCTGACAGTGTTCCTCGCGGTGGGATCACTGAAAAGAGTGTGTCGACGACACGATAATGGGAGTCATACAGCGTACACTCTGAAGGTTGCGGGAGTAGGTAGCTTGCAGTTGCAAACTGTTCGGGGTGGTGACGATCAGGTTACGCGGGGTACATACCTCTGTATGAGCCGATGAGTCATCCACAACCGCAAATGTTGAGGCTTTGACGATGGTAGCCTGGGGCGGTTTCTTGGGTTGAATGCGACTTTCAACCTCTCAGGGCATGAGACATACAAATGGGAGGAAGTTACGGCGGAGGAGTTTCGGCATTACGGGGTCAGTAGGCGGGCTTCACACACTCGGAGCATCTTATCAAACCCCTCACCAGTGCTTCGAGTTAGTGCGCCCTGCAAGTGTACGTGACAGCACTAACAAGCCATAATATCCACCAGGTAATGGTACAACCATATGGGAAAAAAGACTTATCAAGCCACAAAGTTTTCGATACGCAAAACGGAGAGACCTTTTAACTTTAGTATTAAAAAACTACATGTTCATCCCAGCGTCGTCTTCGGCGTCAAAGTTCCATGGGTTGTAAGTGGCTGCCCCCCGCGCTTGTCCTTATCCTTATCCTTATCCTTATCGCTATCGCTATCGCACCCGAACACCCCCAGCCCGTCGGCGCCGAACACATGCCCCCAGGCCGCTGCTGCTGACAACTGCCGGCCGAGCTCACCCCGGCAAACAGCAGCAGTCGCGCCTCGGCTCAATTGCAAACCTCCAACCTCCAAAACCACCAACCACCACACGAATCAACGTCACGATACCACGACTCCCCGACCTGTCCATATCATACCACCCGTACAAACGATCCCACGCCCTCTCGATCAAAACCTCCTCCCACCCATACCTCCCCAGCGCGCAATGCGCACCCGCCAAAGATGACCTCCCAACGCCCACCACCACCGACCCTCCCCTCCTCGCCGTACCCCTACGCCTCCGCCCCGGACATAATCCGCGCCCACCAGAAGGACGCCTACTACAAGGGCCACCTCTCCTCCACCATAAACTCCCTCCACCGCCTCCTCCTCGGCGCCCGCTCCGCCCACTCCGCCACCCCGCTCCACCGCCTGGCCGCCGACGCGCTCTACCTCTCCCTGACCACGCTCCCGGGGAACCGCACCCTGGGCGAGGAGTACTGCGACCTGGTCCAAATACACGTCGGAGCCTCCTCCGACCCCTCGGGCGCGCTGCCGACATTGTCCCGACGGGCGTCTTACATCGCGACGTCGGTCCTGCTACCCTACCTCTTCGGCCGGCTCCTCCCCTCAATCCGCTCCCGCCTCCGAACCCTCCTCCAAGCCTCCGCAACACCCACGAAACCCGGCTCCGCACCGACGGCGAGACAAAAACTATCATCCTACCTCTTAGCAAACCTCCCCTCCCTAACCTCCGCCGCGCCCCTTCACGCCGCAACCCTGGCAGTGTTCTACTTCACGGGAACATACTACGAGCTCGCCAAGCGCCTGCTCGGGCTGCGCTACGTCTTCACCCGCAAAGTCCCCGACTCCCCCGACCGCGCGGGCTACGAGGTCCTCGGCGTCTTGCTAGTGGCGCAGCTCGCGGTGCAGTCCTACCTACACATCCGCTCCACAATCTCCTCCGCCTCGGCATCCGCGCGCGAGCGCCTATCCCCGCACCCGGAAGTCTCGTTGGATGCGAACGCCTACGCGGCGAACACGGCCATCCTTCTCTCCGAGACGGGAACGCCGGGGGGCAACGGGACGGGCAAGATTGACATCACAGCCGTGACGCACACGCCCTCCCCTCCCGACGCAAGGCATGATTTAAGCGACGACAAGGTCATGGCGTATATATCCGGCGCCGCGCAGCGCAAGTGCACGCTGTGCCTGGAGGAACTCAAAGATCCCTCGGCGACGCAGTGCGGGCACGTGTTCTGCTGGAGCTGCATCGGGGACTGGGTGCGGGAGAAGCCCGAGTGTCCGCTTTGCAGGCGGGAGGCTATGGTGCAGCACATACTGCCGCTGCGGGTGGCGTGACGGAACGCTGATGTTCATATCTCTACGAAGCTTGGATGTGAGGATCGTGCGGGGTATGAACTAGATGGGTGGCGATGAAATGAGCGTGTTAGTCTTATAATACAGGGCTGGAGTTTTCTTAGTATATTAAGATGTAGGAAAATAGGGGCATTCGCGGGATGGAGCGAGCATCCATGGGTTCAGTATTTTCTGTACGAATGGGGAGAACGTACATACCACAATAGGTAAGTCATCACATATCAATCAACATGGGAATCGCACAGTGACAGGAGACGATACGTAAAGAGCTATGCGGCTTGGCCTCGCTACTCGACAGATACATACACATGTACACAGATAAAGTATGCTAACAAGAACGGAAGAAGAAAAAAAGCACACGACGATGGCTCGCTCCCCTGGCCCCAGAGAAACCAGATGGCTCGTGACAAGAGAGCGATAACGAAGTGACCGTTCACACGTAGTCGGGAAATCTCCCAAATGCAACGGAGCGAAGGAGAAGAGAAGCGAATGCAAGAATGGTAAAAAAAAAAATGATGATAAAAGTTGGGCGTCGATAGAGACAAGATATCCACACACTCCCCAAACACCACCACACTTCCTCCCGCCTTGGGTTCCTCGCGTTTCTCCCTCGTTGGTTCTCTCTATCCCCTTCTCTCCCATAAGGTATCATGTTTGCCATAAAATAAAAAGGGTTGCGTTCCATAACAAGACACTTGAAACGAACAAGAAAAAAATCATCAAAAGTGATGTCAGACGCTCAGAAAACTCCGTATCCTTTATGAGTTTGTCCCCCCGCCACCTGCCCCTTCAATTATCCGTCCGCTCCGGCGCGGTGCAAAAACCATCCCCGAGATGCTGTGTATGCATTATGTGTGTACAACGTGCCCCTTTACAGTCAACGTGCCGTTAATGGCCAACGTGCCGTTAATGGCCAACGTGCTCAGACAGTAAAGAGGACAATCTCGCCGCGGTCGTTGTGCCTCATGCGCAGCGAGCGCCAGAGCTCCTTCTCCTCCATCAGCTTGCCGAGGCTGTCGCCGGAGGAGGTGCGCTCGCGGTGGAAGCGCTTGAGGGCCTTGTTCATGCTGCAGCCGCGGTCGCTCTCGGGGCCCTTGTTGACGAAGGACAGGAACAGGTCGGCGCGGGGCCGGTAGACGACCATCTTGTTGCCCTCGTCGTCACCGTCCTTCTTGCTGTCGCGGGAGCCCGGGCGGTACTCGATCAGCTTGGGGGCCTTCTCGCCGTCGCGGTGGCGGTGCGACGAGGAGTGCTTCTTGGAGGACGACGAGGACGATACCTTGCGCTTCTTGTTCTTGGTCTTGGTGGTGCCGATGTTCATCATGGCGAGGATATTGTTGCCGATGCCGCCGCCGCCCTCGGCCTTCTTGTGCTTGGAGTGCTTGCTCTTCTTGAGCGGGCTCGTGGGCGAGGGGTCGGCGACGTCGCCGCCCGAGTAGTCGGGCGAGGGCGGGAAGACGGGCGGGCGCATCATGCGGTTCAGGCTGCCGGTGAGGCCGGAGTGCGCCAGGGTGGGAGGGGCGTCGACCATCGTCTGATCCGTGTCGACGTGGAGGCGCTTGCGCTTCTTATCCTTCTTCTCGCTGCCGTCCTTCCTCCTCCGCTCGCGCTTGGGGGCTGGCGTCTCGTAGGGGTCGATGGGAATGGGGCCGCTGCCGTACTGGACCAGGGCGTGGGGGTCTTCGTCGACCATGGCGCCGTCGTCGTCGAGGTAGGCGCTCGCTTCGTAACGGACCAGCTGTGTCTCCTCGTTCACCGGTTCCTTGCGACCGAGCGTGGACGCATTCGGGGTCGCGGAGCCGTCGAGGAAGTCAAAGACGTTGACGTTGCCTTCGTTCATGGAGGGGGGCGTCGGGGCTTCGGGGAGGGCGGCGGGAGACTTGCCGTCGTCGCTGCCGCCGCCCTGGTACGGGTAGGTCTCGAAGACGTCCTCGGGGACGTCCTCGACGTAGGCGGGCTGGGCCATCTCGGGTTCGGGGTTGTGTTGCTGCTGGTTGTTGTTGCCCTTGTTCTTCTTATTGTTGTTGTTGTTGTTCTTCTCCTTGTAGAGGGCTCCTTGGTACTTTTGGGCCTCGCTCATACAACTCTGCCGCGGGGTCAGCAAACGGTTGCCGCAGGACGGCGCCCATGGCCGGGGAGGTCGAAGGACTGGTCAAACGTACCGTGTGGGAACGATATTCGGTGCCGGGGAAGTATACCATACAATCGATACAGGTAAAGGTGGCGCCTCGACAGCGGTTTCTGTGCGGATCGAGCTTCTTCTTGGTCAAGACATCACCACACGACTGTGGTAGAGCAAACAGATAGGTTAGTGATGTTGCGCAGGAGACACAGCAAGATTATTGGATTCTTGGAGAACGAAGAGGGGTGTATGGTATGGTCTGGGAGGCGAGGGAGGGACGGGACGAGACGGCGAGTATTAAAGACAGCATCCAAAGGGAGGTGGAGGGGTGTTTGTTTCTGTTGCTGGAGGGGTGTGTGTCTGATGTCTCACAAGGCGTGCGTGTGGTGTGAGGATGTGATGTCAGGCCTTGGAGGTTATAATAAGACGACATGGGGATCCTCGGGGGGGGGTTACCGACGGGGGGGTAGCACAGAAAAATGTAAAGGGACCCTGGAGGAACGGAATGGAGGGGGAGGGGAGGGGGGAGGGAAGGAAGAGAAGCAGAGAGAGGGCGATGGCGGCTTACCTCACAAGAGAAGGACACCATGGTGAAGGGAGCGACGCTGTACGATGATGTGTTGTCCTTGTTGGTGGTTCCTATTGGGCGCGAGACGTTGGGCTGTGGACGTTTCTGACTGGGCCGCGGTATTTAACGGAACAGAAACAAGTGCGATTTTGGGAGGCGACGGAACGGCCGTGGTGGTGATATGTCGGCAGGCGGATTTGCAGAATGCAGAGGTAGGGCGGCGCCTGAGTGGCCAAGCTGGCGGGCTCGGGGGATCGTCGAGAAGTGGACTGCAATGCAAGCCGGGACGTGCCTTGTACGAGAAGGACAAGGGCAGACGGAGCGAGTTGGGGACGAAGCAGCAAGCAGACTTGTTGTTGGAGAGAGAGCTGTCTGGAAGCGGAGTCGAGAAAGCCGTTGGACGTCCGCTAAGTAGGTGGGTAGGTACAGAGTTGTAGCGGCTGTGCGAGGGAGGAGCAAAGGAGCTAGCGGGATGATAGACACAGCCCAGACGTGTGTGCTGTGTTTTGTGTGTTTGTTGCAGTGTATGGTGAGCGGTTGGAGTCGGGATGGACGAATGAGAATGGCGAGAGGACGGGTGATATGGCGAGACGTCCAAGCCGTGGAAACAGGAGACCTCAAAGAGATGTCAGGGGCTTCACCCGTGTTGGTTTCGCGTCTCAAAAGTCGTAGCTGTGCCGGCGATCTCCAATGTTGGAATCCCTTATTTGGAGGGGCTCAAGGGGGCGTGTTCCGCAGGGGGGGCCGAGGTGGATGGGGGATGGAGGGGTGAGAATTTGCTCTCGCGCTTCAGGCGTGTTGGAAGATGGAAAGGGAAAGCAAAGCAGCTGAAGGCGCGTGGAGGAACGCTGAACAATTTCTGCCCCCAAGATGCTGCAGCGAGCCGAAAGACTGGAGACTTGGTGATTGAAAGATTCCACCCAAGAGTCCGAAGGCGGGCTATGCAGTGAGAGTTGAGTATTTTGAGCGTAAGCTGAGCGATGAGATGCGACGGGCGAGCTTTGGCAGTAGGCGCGTCGAGCCGAGGGGCAGACCAGACCAGCAGCAATGATGGCGCTAGACTGATGGGATATGGATGAGATTACTGTCGCTCGTCTGAAGAGCTACGCGCGCACCAATGTCTTGGTCCGGTGTTTTCTTGGGCGTGGTATGGTAAAAAAAAAAAAGGTGAAGAAAGCTGTGAAGCTGCAGCGCAAAAGTCTAAGAGCGAACAGCAAAGTGGAATCGGGCGAAACTTTTCTCGCAGATGGAAATCTTTTTTTTTTTTTTTTTTTTTTTTTTTACGACTGGCCCTTACTTCCCTTCCCACTCTTCTTGTTCCGTTTTTCTCGTGGACCGTGGAGACGTGGAGACTGGAGTGCAGTGCAGCAAAGTTGGGCAGCCCGGCATGACATGTTGTTTGCTAGGCGCACCCCTGCTGCCTTCCATTGACAGGCGGTTTCCCAGGGGAACAGCCGTCGTCTGCTGGCAATCAGTAGCCGCGAGTGGCCCAATGAATCCAAAACCTGTCGAATGGGCATTTCTCATTGGCCGAGCTCTAACTGATAGGCAGATTGCGGCCAGCCAATCATTCTGATCGAGGCTGCAACGGTGGGGGTGGTTGCATCCGCTCGCCTCACTCGGGCGAGACACTGAAGACACTGAAGACGGTACGGATAGGCGATATAATGGAGACGTGCTGCACTTCGCTGCGCAGTCAATCTTTAGTTACCGTCGAGCTGCAACGGAGCGCAAACCGCCGTGGTGGATTCCCGGTTTCCAGCAACTGGCATCACAGGGCGAAGCCGAGTGGAAATGGGAGACGCAGGGCGGTGGGTTCTTTGCGTCGCCGCATGCCCACAGTAGAGTCCGCTGGCTTGTAGCTGCATCGTTAGCTGCCGCCCTGGGGGCCGGCTCAGAGCATGGAGGGAGGCATGGGAAGATGTCCGGCCTCGCTTGCCTGCTATTAGTGTACATGAAGAAAGAAAGACACATCCCGGCACTAACAACACCAGCACTGACGGGCTGCATTCTGGACCGTCGGCGGAAATGGCCTTGTCTTGCCTTGTTCCCCGTCTCCGTCTGCCGCGGTTTCACGGGACGAGACGAGGAGAAACCCTTGCTGGGACCGAAGCCGAAGGGAAACTCAGGGGTAAACCGCAAAAAGAGGGCGGACGCTTCTTTGCTGCTTCTTTTCTGGGGGCCTTTCGGCTTCCATGACCAACAACTTGACCAGGGCCGGGCCACTCCCACGACCTGCTGCCCCTATCCGTATCCGCCGGTGATGGGAGATGGGATGACGACGGCCGTCCCAGAGGGATGGAACGGCAGCTGCCGCCGCGTTGGGCCTCCAGGTCGACCACCTTGGAGGGGGGCCTTGGGGCCGTCACATTGCCTTCTGGGACGTTGATTAGCGGGCTGCACGAGACGGCCCAGCAGCCGCCCCCATTTGCAGTGCATCGGGTGCATCGCCAGCACAGCGGCGGCGGCGGCGGGGGGAATCTTCAGCGCCGCCTGGCACACCCCCAAAGCGCGCGTCTAAGTTGCCGACGACGTTGGCCGTCGTCCGTCGCCCGTTGGCTGCAGCAGCGGGATTTAGTCGTAATTAGAACGGACGACGTGACCCTTCGTTCCTGGATGCTTTCCCCCGTTGGGCTCGTGGCTTTGCCCCCTCGTGCCGTCGCATCTGCTTTGATGGATGCAGGTGCAGGTGCTGGAAATCCTTCGACGTTCGTTCCAACTTCCGTTGGCTCCCCCTGCCCTGCGTTTGGGCTGGAGCATCCGCACACACACCCCTTTTCCCCTGGCGCACGCTGCGTCTAGCGAGCAAACGGAAGCAAAGAATCTGGCGTCTGATCGTCGAGCAAAAAAGGGGGGGCGATGGCCAGTGTATGGATATGAATGGCTTTCTCGTGCCTTAATGACTTGCAGCGCACGTTGGGTCTGCAAGCAAGCTGGGCAATCCGGGGACGAAGAGGAAGGGCTTGAGTCGAGCCACGATCAATGGCCGTCCGGGGAGCTTGTCATTCGTTAGTTTGAGCCACAGCGTCGTTCGTCCAGAGGACAAGAGTGGGCAGCTAGGTAGTAGTATTACCAACAACAGCAACCTTCCAGAGACGCCAAGCCCAGATGCAGCACCAGGTCGCGCCTCGGGACGGCCAAGACAGGAACCATTGGCATGGCTCAGCCTCCAGGCGTTGTGTCTGTTTTTGGGGGCATCGTCTTGCCTCAAGGTGGTTGGAGCTCCGATGTTGGAATGAGGTCCATCTCGGGTGGACGGACTGTAGCTGCTTCGGGGAGCTCCCGACCTCTGCTGACGAGCTTGAGGTTGGTGTTGGTGTCTCCAATTGTCGGCCTTCAGAAGTGCCCAATCACCGCACCCCGCTAGGTCAGCCCACGGTGCACTTTGGGGCCCGAGACGTGATGAACCACGAGAGGGAAGGACCACCCCACCAGATCACGCTTTACTCTTTCCTTCCCTGTCAACGCAGCCATGGACTGTGAAGGTACCATCGTACTAGTATTGTAGTAGCAGCATCTCAGTTTCAGCAAAAGGAAAGCACCTCACCTTAAGGTAAGGGAGGGAAGGTACAGTTGTATATGGTGCCTTCCACCAAAGGTATGCAAATCGATAGCTCATCATTAGCTCGGCAAGCATTCCATCCCCAATCTACAGGCACTAACAACACCATATTCGCCAGCTTCATGCAATGGCTGCTTTGTTTATTGCTTCATGCTCTTCGCGTTTGACAAACAAACATAATGAAACCACACAATACCGTAGACGCGTCTGTCCGCGTCGCAACCGGCCGTCTACTCCATCAGTCCCTTCTGCCTTTTGACTTTGCTAGGTTCCCTCACTGTGATGATTGATGCCCTCCTTTCTTATGCCTCCTGGTATCCGTATTGCATCCCGGATACTCCATCAATAAGGAAGGCCATTTCGCCTCCTTCATCCCCGTCATTACCGATCGCACCGCATCTCTCGGTGCCGTCCTCATGTTGATTGCCTCCGCCTTTTCGCTCCAGCAAACCAGCCCTGCCTCCGAAGCTCCCTGCCGGCGACCACCGAATCAGGTCACCTGCCGTCCCGACCAGGCTCAGCAGACCCGCCCAGCGTCGCTTTCCCCCAACATCGTCCCACGATCGCCTCCAAACCCTGAGCTTCCACAGTGTTTTTTGCAGACACCGCGTAGAAGTCTCGACACCCTCCGGGAGACACACGCTGCAACCCCCAGCAGACATTGCAAGACCGGCCGCACGGCTGCTAGATCCCGCCCAAGACGGTTCCCTCCTGACCTGCATCATGCGGCCCTGTTGAAGAAACAAAGCTGTCTACTAGCGACCTGACGTGCTCGTGGTACAGCACGGTTTAGAGGACAGACCGCGTCGTGCCCCCATCTTCCGCGCTTTAATGCCACTGCAGCCACCTCCTCCGGCCGTACCTCTTGTTGGTCGCCTCCCGAAACACGGCACCTCACGTCTGTTGCCTTTGTTACTACCACACGTACCTCAGAGTACCTCAGAGTACCTCAGATCTCGGCGTACCGTCTGTGGGCTCTCCTGCTCCTGCTCCTGGTCACCGCTCTCGTCTCTCGACTCTCACCTCTCAACAATTGCCCTCGTTGCCCAGGTCCGATCGTCGGGTTCGTTCCGATCAGGGAACTTTTCGACGCTTTCGTGTTGCCAACCTTTCCCGTTACAGGCCTCCTCAGCACTCCGCTCCGTGCGCGACCCTGCTGGTTGGCTGGAGCCAGGCGTACCAGGTCCAGGTCCCCAATCGCCTCATGCTGACCGGTACCAGCCTGCCCTAACAGACAAAGAGTGCATCACAACCAAATTCACCAAGTAACAGTACATACGTCAGTTAGTCACCACCTCCACCGCCTCTACAAGGCTCCGCTCCCCTCCTGGGCTCTGCTCCATTGTCCCCTCGCTTCGGGCCTTGCCTTCCCCATCAAACAGGACAGGTCAGGTCCCATTCACTCCCATCCAGCGCGCGCCGACTGGCCAAGCGATACGAAATATAATCTTTCCTCCGCCGTTCCTCCCGGTCGGTCCAAGGCTCCCACGATGTCCTCCTCCAACTCGCCCTCGTCGTCCTCCAGCAGCTATCTTGAGCAGACGGTCTCTATGCTCGGTGCTGTTGGCGCGTACATGCGGCTACCAGCCATAGCCTCGACGGTATGGCCATTCCCGCCTCTTCGTCCTACGGACTGCCCATCTTCTCACACCGATACTTCAATTTTCCTGTCTGCTACCCCTCCTCTTGGGCGCTCACCCGAGATGGTGGCTCAACCGCCTGCCCTAGTGCCGCAAGCTAACAAGCCTCCTCTCTCTCACAGGGCATCGCGGCTGTCTTGACCACCCTCCTCTACTTTAAGCAAAAGTAGGTCGTCCCCGGGCGTCCATGTGACGCGCCCCAACTCGTGCTCCACACCCGAGCTAACCATTGTTTGCGCTTCCAGGGCTTTGATCTACCCTTCGCATATGCCCCCGAACTCCCGCACCGACGTCCCGCGGCCATCTCAGTACGGAATCAAGGACTTCGAGGAGCTGGTGATCCCCACGAACGATGGCGAGAAGCTGTCGGCTTTCTACATCCGTGGCCCCCGCGGCGGCAACAACTCCAATGTCACCCTCCTGATGTTCCATGGCAACGCCGGCAACATCGGCCACCGTCTGCCCATTGCCCGCATGCTCATCAACTTCATCGGCTGCAACGTGTTTATGCTCGAGTACCGCGGCTACGGCCTATCCACCGGCGAGCCCGACGAGTCGGGTCTGTTTACCGACGCCCAAACCGCCCTCGACTACCTGCGCTCCCGCGCCGAGACGAGCAAGCACAAGCTGATTGTCTACGGCCAGAGTCTGGGCGGCGCCGTGAGCATCAAGCTCGTCGCAAAGAACCAGAAAGACGGAGACATCGCCGGCCTGGTCCTAGAGAACACCTTCCTCTCCATGCGGAAGCTGATCCCGTCCGTCCTGCCTCCGGCCAAGTACCTGACCCTGCTGTGCCACCAAGTCTGGCCGAGTGAATCCGTGATTCCCAGCATCACCTCGGTGCCCATCCTGTTCCTCTCGGGGCTGCAGGACGAGATCGTCCCGTAAGTACACATCGCAAAACTCCTCCAGCGCTCCCCCCGCCCAAATGATGATCTGAAGTCACCACCCACAAAATATGAACCCCCATATGGGGGTGCTTGATTTGAATTTCGACGAAGAGTCTGATTTTTTGGCTGCTACCCAACCGGTTGTTTGTGTTTCTGATGTCACCACCCTCGGGGGCTAACACACATGTCTCAGACCTCGTCACATGCGCCAGCTTTACGAGCTCTCCACCGCACCCCAAAAAATCTGGAAGCCCCTGCCCGCGGGCGACCACAACTCGAGCGTCCTCGAGGAGGGTTACTTCGAGGCGATATCAGACTTTATGGCCAGCGTGACCGGCACCACCACCAAGGAGGAGAAGCGCGGCTAGTGGAGTGCCCTGGGGGTGAAGAGGCAATTATGAAGCGCACGACGTCCGGAGGGGAGATTCTCACCTGGAGGAAGTACGTTCTTTCGGGTAGGATATGCTGCCCCGTCCGGCATGGTCCTGGATATTCCGAGAGAAAGCAAGACGGCGCGGCGAGGAGGAGCGCAGACGTCCCCTATCAAAACCATTCATGGTCCCTAGAATGATACCCCCCGGCCCACCCACCCGCGACGGACCGGGATGCTACCGCACCTGTACTAGAGCACCTGTACTAGATGTAGCATATATACATAATTAATGAAGAAACGATTAAACTATTCATCTTCTGATGGCGTGGAGTCGACCAAGATGTCCTACACTCACGGCTCGGGTGCGGGGGCAACTGGTGCAGGGATGCCCGGGGCCGCGTGGACAGCATCTATCAGCGACGCGGCCGGGATGTGGACGAGCCGCCTCCGTCCATCATCCTGTCCCGTCCGTTTTGATTCTGTCTGCTTTTGTAGACCGTCGGGATAAGGAGACGGTTGTAAAGATCAACGGTTCAATAATGCTCCCCGACTCTAGAATGTGGGTTTGCCCAAGACGGACGTGGTTGAAGTGAACTTCAGGGAAAACCCTTGTTGCGGTTCAGAGACGAATATGGGTCACTTTGGTAAAGTTGCCAACGAGGGATTACCTTGGTCTCTCCCACATCTCTCCTCCACAAGGAAGGGAACATGGATCCTGGGGATCGTTGGCAAAGTAGTTCCCGTGATCTCGTTGCTACTGACGTGGCATTGCGTGCGACGTATGCTCGACATCGCGCATGTGATGGGAGATAAGGGCATTTCTGCATCTCGACTCTCCTTCAACTTATGGGCAAAGTCCGGGGGATGGGAGGCTAGTGTACGTACGAAAGACGGCATGGCAGACCCACGATGCAGATTCAAAGAGACAATGTTGAGAAATATTTTCAGGGGGCCTTCTAAGTTACTTCCTGACTTCAACTGGTTCAATTCCCATAAACCTCCCTCTTCGCTGTTCCCCATAATGCACCTCTCTCCGCCTCGATAGGAGGTCGTGACTGTCCGTATAACCACCTGAAGCTTATTTCTTCCACCGTACGCCTAGAGGCAGGCGGTCGAGCGAGGCGACGCAAACCAAGGCCGTCCCTTGGTCACAACTTATTTCCCTGGCCGGAACGCATTCATAGACCAGGCCTGCACAGCCACCCGCCTCACTCGTCGCTATCAGCAGCAGCCTCCCAATCATCCGCCACGGGGTCCGCAATTTTCTTCTTAGCAAGCTTGGAGAAGCTGACGAAGCCGCTGGCGGGGCGCTCGTCGGCCGGCTTCGCGGGGCCGAGCACCCTACGCGGGGTCGCGGCGCGTCCGACGACGGCGTTCCAGCCCCCGCCTCCGGAGCCCGCGCCCTCGCGCCGGAGGACGTTCAGGCTCGCGTCCGCGTGGACGAGCATCGCGGATGCGGCGAGACCTTCTTTCTCGATGGTGCGGGCGACCAGCGGCTTGAGGGAGGCGAGGGACGCCTCGACCGCCGACGGGGTCGTGCCCCAGGACGTCACGGGGACGGCGCGGAGGACGATCTCGTCGGAGGGGAGGAAGGACGTGGTGAAGGCGAGGGAGTTGTGGGACTTGAGGTGCGCTGAGAGGGCGGACTCGACCTCGTCGATGGTCAGCCCGAAGCGCGGGGCGGTGAGGAGAAGGGCGTTGAAGGGCTCCGGGGCGGAAGCGACCGCTGCTGCTGCGGACGATGCTGCGGCGGCCGCGGCCGCGGCCGCGGCCGTGGCCTTGGCGGCGTCGGTGCGGATCTTGACGCACTGCGCGAGCGTCTTCTTGGGCGGCGCCACGAAGCGCGGCGTCTTGAAGATGGAGACGTGGCGGTGCGGCTCCGGGTCCTGGCTCTCCGAGTCGAAGCCAAAGTCCGCCGCGAGGTTGTGCAGGAAGGCGCGCTGGGAGGCGGGCATCGGCTTGAATCGGAGGCGCTTCTCTGAGGGCTCCGTCGCGAAGACGCGGAACTCGCGCTCCTGGTTCTGCGACCAGGTCATGCCGAGATCGCGGCAGAGCTTGAGGGTCGCGTCCGAGTAGGGGACGTGGTCGTCCGAGTGGTCCGGGTCGATGTTGAGGGCGGCCGCGAGGCGCTGATTGCGCTGGAGGCGGAGGCACTCGTCGTCGCACTTGAGCGTGTCGCGGTCCGGGGAAGGGTTGGCCCTTGTGGCGAGGCAGCGGACCTCTTTCTTGCGGTGCTGACAGTCGCAGGTAATGAATGTCTTGCTTTGGCAAGGACGGTCTTCTTTGCACTCTGCGGCTTGTCAGACATTGGATACAGCGGCAGGTGGAAAGGGGAGGACGTACGGAAAGGGGCGTGGCATGAGTCCTGGCAAGTATGGTCGCAGGACTTGCGCGTCTTGCCGCAGGGTTGCGCGCAGTGCGAGCCGGGGATGTCGGCATCTTCGCACTCGCCGAGGCGGTGACACTCCTTTCTGCATGTGTGGGTTCTGTTTTCTTGTCAGCCAGAAGATCTCTATCGCTTCCATGTTTTAATACTCACCCGCACTTGAGCTTCTTGCCGCACGGAAGACCACAACGAGCCTCCTCAAGCCAGCACGGCCTGTTCTTCATCCTCTGCTTGCCGCAGATGCAAGCCTTCTCCACGAGGAAGGGGCACTTCGGGCAAGACGTGTCGTCCGGGTGGCAGTTGTGCTTGACCGAAGGGTGACCGCACGGCGGAGCCCTAGTGCAGTCGAAGCGGCAGTCTGGGGGCCGGGTGCCGCAGGGCTGCGGCGGCTGCAGAATCGTCCTTCCGCAAGCGCAGCTGATTTCCTCAAAGACGGCCTCAAGACAGCTGGGGCATGGCCCGGAGTGGCAAATCTGCGAGCACTGGTGCGTTCCGCACTTCAAAGTCCTCCCGCAGACGCGGACGCAAATGTGTTCCGCCTCGACTTCGTCCGTGGCCTGCGGCCGGTGCTTCCTCCTCGCAGCCTGCCTCTCAATGGCCCGCTTCTCTCCGGGGCAGCAGTGCTCGCCGCACTTGTGACGGCCGCAGTTGAGCTGGGCCTGGCAGACCCTCATGCACATGGGCGTCGCAATTTCGCCCTGGTGGCAGAGGGTAGGGCTGACAGTCCGGCCGCATCGGCATGTAACGTCCATCTTCTGGAAGCATGGGTTGCAGGGGCCGGTGTGGCAGGTATCGTTGCACTGGTGACCGCAGGACAGCGTCTTACCGCAGGTCTTCTTGCAGTGCGGGATCTTGTCCTGGCAGGACTGTCTCGGTTGCTCGAGAAGTTCCTCCAACGGCGTCTTGCTGCAGGGGCAGGTAAGAACAACGTCGGGGGAGAACGGGCAGTGTGCCGACATCTCGTCCTGGGGGTGGCAAGTCTTTTCACAGTCGTGGTGGCCGCAGTCGTATTTCCTCCCGCACGTCGCACCGCAGTCGAAAGATCCGTCAAACCAGCTGGCTTCCGAGACGTCCTCCGAATCCGAGCCGGACACCTGTCCATAGTTGAATGACATCTCCAAGTCTCCCCTTCGATCACATGGAATCTCTTTGTGCTCCTTTCCACAGTAGCATCTCGCCTGCATGGGGATCTCGCAGCTCCCGCAAAGTCCAGAGTGGCACAGGCTGGCACAGAAATGCTCGCCGCACGGCAGCAAATCCCCGCAGATCTCCTTGCAGCTCCAACCCTCGCCGTAGTCGGTCTCGGTGCACCGCTTCGTGACCTCGTGCTTGCCGCAGAAGCACGACTGAGTCGGCCCCATCAACGTGCACGGCGGACAGGGGCCGGCGTGGCATTCGAGGGGGCATGGGTGCGGGCACGTCGACCGGGGCTTCGAGCAGGTCTGTCCGCACGAGTGGGGCGGTAGGCCGGGGACGTTCCTCGGGTTGATGTCTTTGCCACACCAGCAGTGGTACGTGGTGGGCTCCTCGGTCAGGTTGGAATTGCATCCGGGGCAGCGCCAGGAATGCGTGTCGTCGTCCTTCTTGAGCTGGCTCGTGTACCACTTCTTCACGCACGACAGGTGCAACACCGTCCAGCAAAGAGTGCACGACCAGACGCGAGACGGACGCAAGACCTCGCTAGAGCAGATGACGCACTCGTACTGACCGTTGCTGACGTCCTCGTGGATCCGCGTGGGCAAGTCCGGGGCGGTGGACTTTGGCGCCAAGGGATACTGAGGCTTCTTCTGCTTGGGAGCAGGGGCGCTGATGCTACGTTAGTGATGGGAGCCTTGGTAAGTGGCAAATATCAGCTCACCTCCTCCGAGGGACCGGTTGTCCGGGAACAAAGTCTGGTGCCTCCGCACTCAGACTCGGAGAAGCACCGTCGTCGGCATCGGCGCCGGCGGCTGCATTCGTCGTCAAATGACCACCAAACCTGCGCTGGGTTCCAGAGACCTGTCCGCCGCGAGTCGGGGCGCCCCGTCGACCGCCGCCTCGTGAGCCGCCGCGGCCTCTGCCTCTCCTTCCGGAACCGCTCGATGCCTGCTCCGGTGCGCTATTCTGAGGTGCCGGTGCCGGTGCCGATGCCGGTGCTGGTGCTGGTGCTTGGGTTTCGGAAGCCGTGGCGGCTTGGGCTTGGTCCTGAGGCTGAGGGGCCGCATTTCTGCTCCCGCCTCGCCGACCGCCGTTGGCGTGACCACGATCTCCTCTCCCCCTCCCGGACCTGCCTCTCCTGCCCGACTGGCCTCCTCGATGAGACGAGCTCGCTTGAGCCTGCGTCTGCGGCTGCGGCTGTGGTGCGCCGCCTTCAGACATGACTAGACCGGCCACTGTCGTCGGTGTCTGCTGAAGAGTCGGAATCGTGATTGCGCTTTTTGAAATACAGCGTCTTCGTACGGGTGCCGCCAGAATAGAGTGGCTGCGACCAAAAAGTGTAAACGTTCTCGCGCTCTGAGCGAATGTGAAGGAAAGCGAAGAAAGTCGTAAACGAAAGAAACTTGAGGTTTCCCTTTTCTCGGCTGCCAGTCCAGGGCCGAGGGAGGCGACTTTTAAAGAGACGTTGTCTGGCGAGATCAAAGACCGGCGGGCGGCCTGCAACTGAATAATGGATGTTTCTTTGGGGGCGGCGGCGGCTGTTGACGGGTGGGGGGCGGCCGGACTTAAGCGGGACCCGCTAGGAATAATTTGAGAGACCGAAGAAAAAAAAAAACTGCAGCAAAACACAAGTGATTCAGTGGTGTGTGGCAAGCTGCCCGCTGTAAGGCTGACAAAACAAGCAGGAGGGGGACTGAAAACGCCCCTGCTAGAGACGCAGTCACTATGAGTCACCGTGGCTGCAGGGAGGCTCGGCTCCAATTTCGATTGCAACAATCAGTTTGACTCAACAGGCGCAGGTGCGTCTAGAGAGTCACATCATCACGCAGAACCAAGCCGCACAGATGCTAAAAAAGACCTGTGGCATTCGTACCCGGATTGTCGGCTATGATTTCCAAATGCATGGGAGTTTTTGGCCTCAGTGGATGCTCATGTCGTCGGCCCCCGTCTGGAGCCGAAACGCCGCTGGGAAGTGAAGCAGAGGAACCTAGCAATTGGGCACACAATCTCCCACGTCGACAATCAAACTTTCTTTGAAAAACTCAATTGCGCTCTATTATCCGCCCGCTGTCATCCCAACATCGTAAACCAAACCAGAGCACAAGCGTCGACGATGGTGAATGAATGCGGACTTCGGAACCTCGGCCAACAAGTTCAGGATTTGTGCCTGCTCAATCACGAATAGGCGCCGATGGTTTAGTGGTAAAATTCTCCGTTGCCATCCGGCAGCGTCGGGGAGCCGGGGGTTCGATTCCCCCTCGGCGCAATTCTTTTGATATTTCGAGGAAATATCTGTCATTTTTTTTGGCCTCCTCGCCTCGATCCTGATCTTTTTTGCCCTCTCGGAGATACAGAAGCTGTTGGAACTCGACCTGGTAGCTTAGCAAGGTGGCTGGACCAAGCCCGACCAGACCATATTATGCAGCCACCCGCGACTCCCAGCTTCTACTAACCCAGCTACGATGTCAGAGCTGCTGCAGTAGAAGACGAGACATGCATTTGATCGTAAGCTATACTCTCAAACCCTCAAGAGAATCATATCTTGACCCCAGGTGGTCGGTATTCGACAACGCATTGCGATTCCCTGAACTGAAAGTCTTGTTCTCCGCGTGCTATCAACCATTAACAACACCACTAAAAGAACCAACCAGGCACGAAAACGGATTACAAGCCATGCAGTAACACCGGGACATCGTAGGTCCCAGAAGAATAACACCATCCAGGTGAACAATTTTCAGCAACAATTGCAAAATAAGCAAGTGAGTTATCGCGTTGTGGGAATTGATCACACTCGAGGCAGCCATGACAACTATAATCCAGAGGCAGCGCATCAGAGACGGAGCTAAACACAACTCGTGCCTACTTCGTTGTATGCAGATATGGCAAGATGAAAGCGGTGCGTTTCTTACATCCGATTCCTCACTTGAAACCCTAGACTCATGGTGTCCGCCGGGTACTTCCGTCGCGACGTAGATTCCCATGGTTCGGAAGCCATGATGCAGCTCTGTTCGACCCACAACATCAACCCTCCACCTCGAAAGCCCAGCAAGATCCAACTTCATTCATCGGAACGCAAGAGATACAGACAGGCCTCCATGTCACAAGATAATTCATACGTGAAGTTGAAATCATGTATCCAGGACACCGTGGTCGCTGCCGTGAGTATTCATCAAACATCCACCGACTTAATCCAAAAGACCACTCCCAACAAACCAAACACCTAAACCACGGTATAAAGAGCAAGCGCGGTTTACCAAGTTCTACTCAGCAACGCGCATCAGAGGAGGCAAGGCTCTCTAAGCTGAAGTACATTCCCATCCAACAACTAGCCTTGTCGACACGTCGCAACACTCCAGCCGCAGCCGAACCAACAAACGTCTCACACATATCATTCATCTCTCGCCTCCTCTACCGCACATAACCTTTCCCATATCCCACGATCAAGAAAGGACAAAGGACAGCATTACCCGCCACACCCTTGTGCAACTCCTTCAGGCGCGGTCCTTAACGATGTATCCAAGCCGTCGGTATAGCAGAAGAAGCAGAAGAAGCAATCGCCCCTCAGCGTTTCGTGCCCCGGAAACTTCGTTCCCCGGTGAGAAGTCTCCTCGGAAGGTGTCTCACAGGAGGCAGTAGGTTAATATACCTACTTGCTATAGCCTCGCTCGGAAAAGACTAACGTGGGCACACTCCAGAACACTAAAGAGCGTGACTGACGCATCAAAAGTACCTTTTGCACGCAGATATCCCTCATCGAGTCACTCTTGAGGCGTTCTGCACAATCTTCAAGGTTCCTATTTACGACTAGGTATACCAAACTGCATGACACGCTTTCTCAAGAAAAGTCTTCTGTTTTTCTCTTATATATAAACACTTTTCCTACGACCCAATACTGTTCTAGGGGGCATCAGATAGATACACGAAGGGAATTGTGAGCCATCAGAGAGGGACAAAGATGTGCGACGAAACATGTGAGAAAGGCATACGGAAGAATAAAATAGGACACGACTGAGTGAAACATGCCAGAGATAGTACAGCATGAAATACACGAGGAAGAATGATGAACGGCAGTGAATCCAAAGAAACACGTCGGGATGTAACGAATCAAGTATCCGACATAGGTAAGTGTCTCCACGAACTCTGACCAGGGGTCCATCGCATCGGAAAGAAACGCTTCGGCACATACGGTTGTTCCCGTGTCAGAAGAGACTCGAGGTCAGACGTAACGAAGTTGCCGCCGTTATATACCGGGTATATCAGTCCCCCATGCAGTCGATGCGAGCAAGCGGCCATCCAACCGTGGGCTTGCTTTCCTTAACGTCGACAGGTGATTTCGATCAGTTCCTAATGCCATTGAACCATCGGGGCTCGTGCTCGTTGCTCGCACTGCAAGTCTATAACAGCCGGCGACCGCCATCCCTCCAGTGGAACTTCGGAAAGACGAGAGACATCGGCAGCCTTCGGTGATCGTTCGTTACTTCGTGTCTCGGGATATTCACGTATATGAACACAGTGTCTCGGCAAGCTCGCGGGTAATATCGCCTATCCTGACTTCTTCAAGGGAAACCTCGGAAACGGGTCGGTCATCGAGTCAATGTCGTACGGTCAGCGCGGCGGTGACACTCGGAAACTTGGGTAGTCGGACAAGGCGGGGATCGTCACGCTCCCTGTTGCACAGGTCAAGCATGCAAAGACAAGAGCGGACGACCCGCGCCCTTTAAACCTGACAACTATGCGCCCACAGTCCATACATTATCGTGGCGGGTGTCAATGGCTGGTCCGCAGCGTCGACCGGTCTCAATTCCCCCATTCACCTGAAGCCCGGGTCGGCCGTCAACATGATGCCACAAAGCTTGGTATCGCCAAAACCTCACGTTCTGGGCGAAGCGGGCTCTCGCCGTCCCTCTTGGCTACGACTTGGCAAGGCCCTATGGCAGCGAGAGAAACGGGTTCGATGGGCACCAGCAAACCTCCCGAAGGGCTCCCGCGGTTCGGCGGCCAGCGGATTGCGGTAAGTTCTTCCTCAAAAGAATTTTCAGTGGAAATGAGTATTGCGGCCACCTGAAAGCCACGATTCCCTGTCAGCATGTGTGCTATGGGCACGCAAGGAGGGCCCACGGCCCAGAAGCTTGCGCGGCAGAAGGCGGCCAGGAGCAAGCCATGTGCCTTTAGCCAAGTGCACGAGCGTAGCGAACCGCAAGCAATATTCGCATTTCCACGTACGTCGTCCAGTCTGTGCCTTCACGATGGAACAAAAGAAGGCGTGGGTTTGCCAAGCATTAAGACCAACTGTCAAGCTGCATCGCTGCCTTCTGAGGGCCCTCCTGCTGTCAACCACATGGTCCAGTTTGGAGGAATCGTTCGCCGGGAGACTGGAAGTGAAGAATTTTGGCGAAGAGCCGCGCAACCCCAGCTGACAGAAGGAGAAACTGCTAATGCGACTAACATGGCGTTGTCGGCCGGGTATACCCACTAGATCAGGGGCATCGAAGAGACGGAGACATACGGGCCGCTTCTTGCGACTCCTCTCTCCCACTGTAGGTACTTGGGCCTGGATTCATCAGACCGGACGGCCCGAAGACCACCATCCACGGGATTGCGGGATCCCGTGCCAGCCCAGGGGAAGAGTCGACGGCAACGTTTCTGGCTGTACCAAACATCAGCGCTAGTCAGGTTCTGGACCGAAGCTGAGAATAGGATGAACTGTGTGGGATATAGGCCTGATGCCATCGCGGGCAAGCTCGCTGGGAGTGCCGCCACAAGAACAGAGTAGGCACCCACAGCCCAGCAACCAGGGGCGTCCCAAAAAGTCCAGGCAGGAGGGTGCATAGGCGAATGGGACTATATTGGGTCTCAATTTGCGCCTTCGAGTGGCGTCGACCGCTGGGGCGCCGCCAAATGCGTTCCCAAACCACCGGGACGTGGCGACAAGGCGCTTGGATGAGGGGGCAAATATCTCAATAGAATCTGGCGCACACCAGTTAGTGGGCGCAACACTGGCTTCGATTGTTGCGGACGGGGGAGTACACTACCAGAGGTGTCTAGACAGGAGATATTCGACCATTGGGCTGGCGTGTAACCTGATGGGAGTGGGGCGCCAAAGCGGTTGTTGAATGTCTTCGAAATCGGCAATGTGCCTGGACCTTGATCCGACTGTTCGTGATAGACTGGGATCTGCTGCGTCGTCAAGCTAAGCCTTTGCTGTCTGAAAAAAGATCTTCCATGGCCAGACCAATCGCCTGCTGCCGTCGCCGCCGCGCCAAGCACACCTTGGATACGAGATGCGGAGGGAAATTGGCATGCAATGCGATGCCTGGTGACTGTTAGGAGACCATCCAACCAATGCACATCTGACAGCGCCCTTACTCGGCATTGGTTGGCTTGGCCGTCAATCCAACTGTGACCCAACGAGCCCTCACAGGGCGAATCAATTTGACGCAGAAGACACGCCGGGTCAGGGCTGGTACAGAAAGGGCGCTGATGTTTTCGAGAAGAGAAAGAGGTATCGCGTTACAGGAGGTGGCTTGCGGTTTGTCGGGGGTATCGTGGCGGGGCCAAGCCCGTTCGCCATAGGCTGCAAGTTTGAATGCGCTATTGAAGCGGCCGAACTACTAGTCGGTTCAAATAGAGTTAACGTCTGTTAAATTAACCCTAGGATAGCCTGGCCGTTTGACTATCCAGCGGCCGACGAGTGTCGAGGAAGTTGAGGAAGAGGAAATTTTGCTGGTTGCTATCGTGACCCATTCCGCTTCTTCACGGTTTCGGAGTCTGGAACACAGCCGTTTGTGTCTCTCGGGAAAGTCTGAGTCGAGCGGATAGGTAGAGACGATCGGAAGTTTCCTCCTCCGTCGATCGCTGGGTCTGGTTGACACGGCCAGTCCTGGCAGGAAGCGGAGGAGCATCAAACAAACATTCCTTCGGCAGTTTGAGACGAAAATAGGACGAGGGATAAGGTTGTCTCAATGTCCACACCGAATCCCAACGACGTGGCCAGCAATTGCCAAAACTGTCCGTCTCTCCGAGAGTTTCGTGTGACGACCGACGGGATATGGTCGAAAAAAAAAGACCGTAGGGGCGGCGGCGGAAATGTGAGCATGGCCCCGGTCGAATGCACGCTCAGATAAGGGACCCTTGATGCCTGTCACGATCGCTGCGGGGGTACAGATTGAAGTTGGCAGGGCTTCCTAGTGGAGAGTCAATCGAGGAACCGATCCTCAGCCGTAGCTGAAGTCCGGGATTCCGGCGCGGATGAACGCGTCGGGGCAGCATACGGTAGGCGATTCGATTGAAGAAAACTTCACCGCTGCTGACCCCTCGTGATCGACGAGGGAAAAAAGCATTTCTCGTACGACAATGTGTAACGAACTGGTGGTGACGATGTTCAATCCCTAAGGCTGACTGGGGCAGCCGATTGATTACCACGCTGGCAGGCGTTTCTTCTGCCGGGAGGCTGAGCTTTGCTGGCGGATAAATTTAGCCAAGATAATATCGTTGCTGAAGTGGCTGATCCTCTGATCGGGTAGGGTAGCATCTCCCGGCTTCCCGGTCTTGTGCCGGCAGCGTGGGCCTGCGGATCAGCTCTGGACCGAGGTCGAGACCGGTGTGTGCTATCCGTAGAGATGACAGGAATGGATGCGCTATGCGTTTGTGCATCAGGTCGAAATCCGTAAGCGCCTCGCTTGTTGTCAAGGCTGGTAAGAAACGAGAATATGATGGCGCAGAAGCTACCTAGAGTATGCCGCTCTTTCCTTCTGGTGAGGTCTGTCGAGATGTGCCTTCCTCGACGGGGAAGGACGTAACGTGGTAACCTCCTTTGCCCCTCCCCTTTCTCGTTTCCCACGCTGCGGGTCCTTCTTCCTAACGCTTCAGGATTAGCGCTGGAATATACGTACCCTACCCCCTGGCTTCTGATCGGAGACCCACCCACACGGATCACCAGGAACCTCGTGCGCCGGTTCGCTGCCGCCCGCAGGGATTTCTCGTCAAAGGAAAAGTAAACGCGTTCTGACTCGTCCCATCTCCTCTGCACCTCGTATCGTCCGATGGCAGCAACGAGACAGTATTAACTGACAAAGGACGTCGGCCACGCTTAACAGCCATGCGCTAGTCTGCGGTTCAACGGGTATCACTCCCAGTGCGTCCTGCTTTTCCACTCTGTCCCGCCACGCTGCCACATTACGAACGGAAAACCAGCCTCACGAACCTGAGAGCCACGCGAGCCCATCGAGAAGCATACCGCCGACGTTGGCATGTCTTGGCAAGCCCTGGGTACCCGGGAAACTGGCTCGGGGGCGGCGACTGTCCTCTTTGTTCCCGCGGCCTGGCTGATATCGAGTCGTTTTCAACCATGACGACAACCCACCAACGCCATCGTTGAGCACGCGAGGCGCCCAACATGGTGGTGGAAGCGCCCTTGTGAGCAGCAATCGATGAATGGCATTGTTGCCCACGTCCTCTAGATGTATGCTACCACAGCCGCAGCATCTCAACTCTCTGCGACGCACGCCACCAGGTAGCTTATACAGAGGACTGCCGGACAAGACTCCGTCGGTGGCTGACCTGGTCACGTTACCGATCTCCTTTGGAAAAGCTGCCAATAATTAAGCTCTTCCTACGGACTCAAGCCAACGTGGACCGTTCAATGCAGCCGCGTCAAGACCCCTTCTTCCCCAGGCTCTTGACAAAGGAGAGAAAACGCCGTGGTTGGTTTTGTCTTTACAGCTCGCATGGTAACCTTGCCAACGAACCTAGGGAGCTTGCCGCCTGTCACTGCAGACGCGCCGGTCGAGCCTTAAAGCAACTTCAGCAGCAAGGCATACTTCAACGCCGTTGGAAAGCCATATACGCCCCGGGATCGTGATATCGACCACTTTTTATGCGAAAGGCAGCAGAGAACATCACGAGGTCTTATCAGCCTCAGCCACCAGCTACTTGGGCAAGGTGCAGCGTGAGAAGATGTAGTCAACGGCCTGGACCGGAGGCTGTTTCACTTTTTCATGGCCCAAATGCAGCGTGGTAAATCGGGAAACCTTGCTGTGAAGTCCGGGAAAGCTGAACAGCCACTACAACGATACCATTTGTGGCAAGGGGAGCACTCATTGGAGCGCTCGGGCATTATCGGTTTTGGCTCAATGGCCCCAAGGATAGGCCATGCCCGTCGAGGTCGTGGTCAAGACTCCGGACGTGCATCCGTCCGTATGGGATGACGAATGCCGAGAGCGTGAAGAGGTGAATAGGGCGGCCTATCTGTCCAAAGACCCGGGATGACGGTCGTTGAGCTTCTGCTGCAGGGCACCTGCTGTGGCGTGGGTACTGCTGGGTCGGCGGAGGGCTTGGGAGGAGCTGTTGGTCTTCAGTGCCTACTTGGCTTCTCCCAGCGGCTTCCTACTGATGTAAACTGCCCAAGAATCACGCTCGATATCTCATTGCTAGGCATAGTCGCACCGCACCGTCTCTCTTGTCCACTTGGCGAGAGAGAGTGGCCCAGAATTGCAATGGCCAGTGATAGTGTACCTAGGTACCTAGGTATTAGTGTAAATCCCTAGGTCCATGGAAGGTACCAGGTGTCCAGGTAGCCCCTGCCCTCTGCCCCTGACCAGAAAACGCTCTAGCCCAAAGGAGAAATGGATACGTGCCGTATACCCCTGCTTCTTCGGACCCACTCATGCAGCTCTGAACGACACTGGACGACACTCGACCCTGATCCCCAGAGAAAGCACTGGCATTGGATCTTGCAGAAAACACCACACGCACCACGCACGCACGCACACCATCACCGCCCACTGCCGCTCCCCCTCCAGCTCGTGCTAATCTCCACATGCACGAGCTTGTCATTTAGACCAAAAGCTGGACTCCAGGCCGAGCGGTTCCTCTCCTCTCGCGGCTCGCGCAGGAAAAACGCCTCCTAGCTCGACGCCTCAGACCCCCCCTGCCGGGCGGGCCCCTGTCTCTGCCTCTCTCACGCTCTCTCTCCACAACCCCCATTTGCGCTTGGACGGTACTGGGTGAGGCAGCAAAATATCGACTACCGCGGTCACGGCGATGGCGAGAACGGCACCACTAGAACGCTCCTCGGCGGGTGACGGGGCCTTGGGTAGGGCTCAGGCACACAAAGACGAGGGCGCTATTCCGCTTTAGCGCCAGCCCTCTTTCATTGTCCTTCGCCTCTTGGGTGTGTGGACTTCCACGCATCCACCTGGCTCCCAGCGGCTCTCGTGTCTCCTGCATCGCCTTCGGCTCCGTTCCATAATGCCATCACCCTACCAAGGCAGGCAGAATGGTCGCCTCCAGAGTGCAGCTCGCAGCCGCCAGCTTGGCCCCGTCGGCTAGCCTTGCTGGCTTCCGTACACGCCCATGCGAGAGAGCGTGGCATTCCTCTAGCCCTGTTCGGTCGCTCTTCCGATGGGACTCCTCTCACTTTCCCCTTAGTCCAGACACCATGGGGGGAGATCACCTCTCCCAGGTGCGAGGAGACGGCCGGAGACTAGTCAAGTCTATCCGTGGCCAAGCTGCTTCGTGCTGGCTGTGCCCAACCCGTCACTTCAGGATTGTCTGCGCTTTGATTCTCAACAATATATACCTTCCAAGTTCCCGGACCATCATGACCTGATTCCCTCTTCACCTCACCACCACATTCTCTACACTCCTTCACTTTCATCTTGTGTTGGTTTTTGCCTCTTGGCACGCACTTTCGTCACCATGAGGACCACACAGTTGACTTTCACGTTTCTTTCTGCCTTCACACTTGCGGATGCCGCCGCCTACCACAAGCCCGGCCTCTACAAGCGAGATTTGACACCTCCGGCAAACACTACGAATGGATACCAATACCAGGGATGCTTCGTGTATGGATTCCTGCTCTGCTTGGTTTGGAAGTGAATTGGGACAGACGCTGACGGGAGGATAGTGATGTCGGCCGAACGCTCACCGGAGCTGGCAGCTTTTCCCAGCAGATGACCAACGAGGTCTGCACGCAATACTGCTTCAACAAGGGTTTCTCCTACGCGGGATCCGAGTACTACGGCGAATGCTACTGCGGCAATTCCCTGGCCAAGGGCGGTGTCGTCGCCAATGCCGACGACTGCAGCACACCTTGCAACGGCAATGCGACTCAGCCCTGCGGTGGCCCTAACCGCCTGACTCTCTACAAGACCTCCCTCATCGTGGGCCCCTCGGTGAACCCTGGACCGGGCGAATGGTCCTCGATCGGATGTTACTCGTAAGTCACCAGCCTGATTGTACCTGTCAATCCCAAACCAGATTCTAACACGACAAACAGCGAGGGAACCACCGGACGCATGCTCGAGTATGGTATTCACGGCATTGACGGCATGACTGTCGCCAAGTGCACTACCGCCTGCCAGGGTCTCAACTATATCCTTGCAGGTGTCGAGTACTCTGGAGAGTGCTGTAAGTTCCTGGTGTTGGCGATGGAGAACTGGCATGTTTCTAACACCGATGGCAGATTGCGGTAACAAGCCCCTCAACGGTGGTGCGCCCGCCGTCGACGGTTGCACCATGCTTTGCAGCGGCAACTCTTCTGAGTTCTGCGGTGGCCCGAACCGTTTGAACGTTTACGACTTCCAGCATCAGTTCCAGCCTGTTCCCACGTTTTCGACGTCGACGCCTCCGCCCACCAGTGCTCTGGCAACCAGCAGCTCAAGGTCGGTAACTAGCCCAACTTTCCCTCCATCATCTCCATCATCGTCGGGCAGAAGCTCCATCATTTCTCCAACCACCCCCATTCCTTCAACCGGCTCAAGTTCGCGTTCCTCGACCACCTCTACCTCAAGTCCATCAGCTTCGCCCACATCATCTTCCACAGTCGCCTCAAACTCCCGCTCCTCAACACCCTCGATATCCCGCTCTTCAACACCCTCTGTCTCGGCTTCCCGTTCCTCAACCGCTTCATCGTCATCCGCTACCTCTCGCTCCTCAACTTCATCATCACTGCCCCCGTGTTCGTCATGTTCCACAAGGTTAACATCAACTCGCAGCCCCGACGCCACTTCCTCCAGCAGCGCACACATCACCTCTAGCTCGGCCGCCCAGTCTAGCAGCCACGATGCTTCGAGCAGCTCTCATAGCAGCAGCGCCGCCGACTCCAGCCACGTTTCTAGCAGCACCGCCGATCACAGCAGCACCGCCGATTCCAGCCACGTTTCCAGCAGCTCATCAACCAGTGGCGCCGTGGTCGACCTCGGTGCCAGCACTAGCTCTGCCGTCGCGTCCAGCAGCTCCGCCGATGGCTCCATCGTCAGCAGCCCCTCGGTTGCCAGCTCGAGCCTCATCGCCAGCAGCACGTCTTCCTCCGCCACTCCAACGCCCACCGGTCCCGGACAACCGGCGACCGTCGGCGCGTGGAAGTACTATGGCTGCCAGACGGAGGCTCAGGGTGCTCGCGCTCTGGGACGAGCCACCTTTGGAGCCGACGACATGACCATCGAGAAGTGCCTCGACTTCTGCAAGGCCTACACGTTCGCTGGTATCGAGTGGTCTCGTGAGTGCTGGTGCGGTAATTCCTTCGCCGCCGGCTCGATCCCTGCCCCTTCCAGCGACTGCAAAATGACTTGCAGCGGCAACCCGTTCCAGTACTGCGGAGAGGGCAACCGTCTGTCTGTCTACACCATTGGCGACGCCACTCAGCAAGTCTCGTCCTCGTCCGCCGGTGCCAGCGGATCTGCCACTGCTGCAGCATCGTCTTCCGCGGCTCCTGTCTCGACCGGCCTTCCTGACGGATGGACGAACCAGGGCTGCTGGGTTGATAACCAGAACGGTCGCATCCTCCCCAACCAGGCTCCGGACGACCAGCAGATGACCCTTGCCTCCTGCGCCCAGTACTGCTTCAGCAAGGGATTCACGGTTGCCGGTGCCGAGTACCACACCCAGTGCTTCTGCGGCAACGCCATCTACGCCGGCGGCAAGCCTGCCACGGATCCCACTTCTTGCAGCACGCCTTGCGGCGGCAAGCCCACCGAAATGTGTGGTGGTCCCGATCGCATGACCATCATGTCCAAGGGCACTCCCCAGACGTACGCGCCCCCTGTTCCGCAGAGGAGCGGCCTCAACGGCTCCTGGACCTACGAGGGCTGCCTCGAGGACAACGTCGGCGGCAAGCGAACCTTTGGCCAGCAGACCATCTACGCCGGCACCTTGACTGCAGGCCTGTGCGTGGATGCTTGCGCCAAGTTTGGCTACATGGCTGCCGGTCTCGAGTACGGCGAGGAGTGCTACTGCGGTGATCCTTCCAACATTGTCACCGCCGGCGCCAAGTTTGTCGACGAGTCTCGTTGCAGTATCACGTGTGCTGGCAACGCTACCGGAATCTGCGGTGGTCTCGCTGTGATGTCCACGTACTTCTGGACCGGTACTCCTCTCTACCAGTGGGAGTATGCCACGGGCAATGCGGCTGGCACCTACGAGTTCTTCATCGGCGGCAAGTGCATTCCTCTCATGACCATGGAGACGATTCAAGGCAAAGTCACCTTCCTCGAGAAATGGGGAACCGGCCCGCCCAACTCCACTGGCGCCTACGAGCTCGACGTCTCCCTCGCCCCGGATCTGAACCGCGCCTGGAGAGAGATGCACGTCAAGACTGACGTCTTCTGCTCCGCCGGCCTGACGCTCCCCGACAAGGCCGGTCGCCAGATGAACATTGGTGGCTGGTCCGGCGACTCTACCTACGGCGTCCGTCTCTACATCCCCAGCGGCTCGGCCGGTGTCAACGGCACTACCGACTGGCAGGAGGACGCGCAGAACCTCCGCCTGCAAGACGGCCGTTGGTACCCGTCCGCCCTGGTCATGGCCAACGGCTCCATCTTTGTCATCGGAGGTGAGGAGGGTTCCAACGGAAGAGCCGTCCCGACCATCGAAGTCCTGCCGTTCACCGGCCAGACGCCTCTGTACCAAGACTGGCTCCAGCGCACCGACCCCAACAACCTGTACCCGTTCGTTGCGGTCCTGCCTAGCGAGGACATCTTCGTGGCCTACTGGAACGAAGCCAGAATCTTGGACAAGACCACTTTCGCGACCAAGACCATCCTGCCCAACATTCCCGGGTCTGTCACCAACCCCAAGGGTGGACGCACTTATCCCCTTGAGGGTACGGGCGTCCTTCTCCCCCAGAAGGCTCCCTACACGGATCCCCTCGGCATTCTCATCTGCGGTGGCTCCGGCGAGGGTGCCGGCATTGCTTTGGACAACTGCGTCACGATCCACCCTGAGGACACCAAGCCCTCGTGGACCATTGAGCGCATGCCCACCCGCCGCGTCATGTCTTGCATTGCTCCCCTCCCCGATGGAACCTACCTCATCAACAACGGTGCTCAGCAGGGTGTGGCCGGGTTCGGTCTCGCGACGATGCCCAACCACAACGCGCTCCTGTACGACCCCGAGAAGCCTCTTGGCGCTCGCATCACGGTCATGGCCAACACGACCATCTCCCGCCTCTACCACTCCGAATCCATCCTTCTGCTCGACGGTCGCGTTCTCGTCACCGGGTCCGACCCCGAGGACGGTGTCAACCCCCAGGAGTACCGCGTGGAGATCTTCAAGCCCCCTTACCTGTTCAGCCCCGACCGCCCGTCCTTCACCATCACCAACAAGGACTGGGAGTATGGTCAGACCTACACCTTCCAGCTTGGCGGCCAGGCCAAGGGCACGATCAAGGCATCTCTTCTCGGTGCCGTCTCGTCGACGCACGGCAACTCGATGGGAGCCCGGACCATCTTCCCCGCGGTCAGCTGCACCCAGGTGTCGTGCACCGTCACGGCGCCGCCGCGCGCCGGTATCGCTCCTCCGGGATGGTACCAGTTCTTCGTCCTGGACAACGGCATTCCCGCCGTCGGCGTCTACGTCCGTATCGGCGGCGACCCCGCCGGCTTGGGCAACTGGCCCAAGGTCAATGGCTTCACGACGCCCGGTGTCTAAGGTGCGGCTGCACGACATGGGGTCACTTTTCTCTTCTCTTCTCGGACTGGGATAAGTTTAAGATACCTCTTTTTTTTGATTTACGAGCGATATTTCCACTTCTCAAGATTTAGACTTTGGGGGCTATTACATTGTTACTTTGGACAGACAACTTGAGCTGTAAATGTTTATTCTTCGTCCCTACGACGCCCCGGACAGGGCGAAGCGGGATCGGACACATTCGTTTAGGGAAGGCTTGGGGCGGGGGTTTACTTATGATGATGTAAATCTACGATACGGTACGACCTGTGCCGCGATAGCCATTTTGACACTCTCATTTTCATAGTATATAATTATAATGCCTAAAACCTGCGGTCTCCCTCTGTGATTTGAACTTCCTAGTGGATGTCGCAAGGAGCGACCAGGGCTCCTGAAGAGGCCGGGTGCATTCTCTGTCCCTGTCCAAATTAGGAAGCAAACGATGAGCGAGCTCGGTCTTCTCGGTCCAGGTGTCTGAATGGGGGTTGATGATCTACCCGTGCCCGCCCCCACTTTAGTGGGTGACGAGTCATCGAGTTCCAATTAAAGTGGGGGCGGGCACGGGTAGAGGCGTCACCTCAGTGGGGGAAAGAAGGACAGGCGGTGGAGAGTGAGACTTTCGAGACCTCGCAGGTGGGCAGTGAAACTGGTGTCCAATTGAGTGTGTCGGTTTGCTCGAGACCGAGGATGTGGAGGCTGAGTCGAGTGCCGTAGGCGCCTGGCGTTTGTTTCTACTTGGGTTTGAGAAGAAGCAGCCGCAGCAGCAGCAATCCCGCTGTTATGTTTTTGGTAGAGCTGTTGGTAGGCACCTGCTGACGCACCCTGGACTGTTACAGGGGGTCCAACTCACAAGCTTAACAGCCGGAGAACCTGGTTAACCGAAAGCTCGAGTTGTTTGCTCTTCCGAAAGGGGAGGAACAAAACATTTTAACCGAGATGAGACGGGGGAGCTTCTCCTTCCAGGTCACCTGGAATAGAAATACTATTGATTTCGACTTTTTCAACAATCATCGGAGATGTGAGCGATGCCAGAGCCTCCAGCAAGGCACCCCGGCGCGCCGTTTCCAGCGTGTCGGGTGCCTAAGCCCCAGTGCCCCATTGTGGGTACCGAGGTGAAGCACTGGCGGTGGGCGAATCCAGTCGTTGCGTTGCGGGTGCTGTTCCCGGCCGGCGGTTTGTTTGCACCGCTACGAAAAGTGGGTACACCGCCCCGGTCGGCGGTCGGGTGTACTGCCACTTCCTTCCTGCCTTGTTCCCCACTGTTGGAATCTGTTTCGCTGCTGTCGCTGCTGCTGTCAACTTTGTTTCTAACAATAGACCTGCCCTTGGCAGTCAAATCCCACGGGATTGGGGATTGCGGACAACAAACTTACACGGCCACGATGATTTTACCAACGACCTGGTACCTCGATGACAGAATGAACATCGCTTCGGGAGAGACGAGATGAGGAGGTATAAGGATGGCGGGCACCCGAGATGCAGCATCTGCTGTGTCACCAGCCTGATTCTCTTACCCCCTCATTCACAAACAAGCAATAAACACCCGATGAAAACTCAACACTGGTCTTGACGTCTCCGTCTTCCATCACACATCACTATCCTCACATAGACAGACAAGCAGAACAAAATGTCTTCACTCTGCACATTCTCAACGTGCGACCTCGCAACCAGCCCCTGGGGCCACCGCCCAAGCACATCCGCAGCCGCCGTCTTCGTAACAGTGTCTGCGATAAGCCTGCTCATCAACGCCGCCTACGCCGCCCGCAGCCCGCAGAAGCACGTCCTCTTCGCCATCTTCATGTCCCTGGTGTGCGTGCTAGAGATCGCGGGCTGGGCGGACCGCGCCGTCGGGTGGAGCGATCCATGGGCCGTGTACCCTTTTACACAGAGCAAGGCTCTTCTGACTATTGCTCCTGTATTCATCACATCAAGGTACGTTTCCTCCAGTCCAAGGAACGAATGAAACTAACACCGTTCGACAGTGTCTACGTCTGCCTATCACCCATGATCCAAGTCCTAGGCGCAGAGCACTCCCTCCTCGCGCCGCACCTCTACACCTTAATCCTCCTCCCTCTGGACTTTCTCTCCCTGCTTTTGCAAATCACAGGCCTGGCGCTGGGCCTCCGCAACGCACCCTCCATCGTCACCAAATCCACAACCTGGGTCCCCGACGACGCCGGCGCAAAGGTGGTAACAGCAGGCCTATCCCTACACCTCGCAACCCTCTGCGCAGCATCCCTCCTCCTAGCCTCCGTGCTCTTTCGATCAGCAGCCGCGTACCGCCGCTACGGGTACACCACCTTCCACCGGGACGTGGGCTACGTTGCCCTCCCCGCGCGCTTCCGCATCTTCGCGGCCGCGGTCCCGAGCGCGCTGGTCGTCATGTTCGGACGCCTCGTCTTCCGCATAGCAGAATACGCCGGCGGTTTCCGCAGCCCCCTCGCGCTGGGTACGAACGCGGGCGGGGAGGGCTTGTTCGTCGGCCTGGACGGGTTTCTCGTAGCGTATGCCGTCGCTGCGCTCGTCGCGGCGCATCCGGCGCAGTTTTTAAGGGATGGGAAGGCGGGGACTGCGTCGAGGGAGGCGGAGCCGTTCGTCCCCGGTGCTGGTGGTGCTGGTAATGGTAGCGGTACGAGTGATGGGCTGTTGATGGGGGAGCATAGGGCGCATCTCGAGGAGCTGAGTAAGGTGTACCAGGCGCACCACGAGGAGGAGGCGAGGCTTTCGCGGTTTGAGCGTGTTTGAGTTTTTTTTTTTTTGAGAATTTCTGGTTTTTGGAAAGATGGAGGAGATTGGATATGATACCCCCCCGCCGACTGGCGTCACATACACCCCTCGCTGATGTAGGGATATGATATTGGTTTTCTTGACGATCCAAGTATAATACCATTTTATTTACGATTTGATTGATTCACGAGCTTTTCGTTTGATGTTGGTCACATTCAATAGCTTTATCACCAGTGTCGTGATACGATTTGAGCAGGCGAAGCAAGATGTTCCACAGCATTCAGGGTCTCCGGCAGTATTTTGTTAGGGGGTGCTCACTTTTGGATGGGAATAGAATGAGATGTCCATATTACGCAAAGCAGAGTTGCGCCCCATTCATTCTAAGAGGACTCTTATCACGCAACCCCTAAGCTGAATATTCCACCTTCAACAGGAACATTAGTGATGATGACGGACAACAGCGACGACGACAACGACGATCACGGACAACAGCGACAGTAACGAAGGACAACAAAAATATTGACGGACAACAGGAGTTAAAATAATTTCTAATACCTAATAACTAATAAATGACTGTAGTAAGGGTGAGAAGTAGTAGGTTAGTATATTTAGAGAAGGATATGAAATACTCGACTTGGAATTAAAGACCTCTGTTCGAGTCGAAAGCCTCAAATAACAAAAAGCAAAATGTATGCACAAAACGTAGGTTGTCTGCTTACTCACTCCGAATCGGCGACATGGCCAATGTAATAGGTCGAATTACGAAGATGTTCTGCAGGTCAAGAAGCCAAGCGTGGGGCAGGGGGGGCGGGCTCTTCTATGCTGACCGGCACAGTTCTCAAGGAGTTTGCCTTCTTCGCTCTCCTTGACGAAACTTGTCTGAGATTCGCACCCAAAAGCGCACGTCAATGAAGCTGCTCAATTGCTCCACCCTCAAGATCGAGGAGTTCTTCGGCAGCCTGGTCCCGAAATCCTATGCCATCCTCTCCCACCGGTGGGAAGCCGACGAAGTCACCTACCAAGATGTCACCAACAGACCTGAGACGCTGGCTCGGAGGCGCGGATGGGCCAAGATTCGAGAGACCTGCCGCGTCGCGCTGGAGCGCGGCCACGACTACGCCTGGGTCGACACGTGCTGCATCGACAAGACTTCGAGCGCGGAGCTGACTGAAGCCATAAACTCCATGTTCAAGTGGTACGCCGACGCGGTGGTCTGCTTCGCGTTTCTGTCGGACATGGGCACTGGCCAGCCCTTTAGGGAGTCGTTGTGGTTCACGCGCGGGTGGACGTTGCAGGAGCTTGTGGCGCCGAGGGAGATTCTGTTCTTCGATCGCGACTGGGACCTGGTGGGCACGCGTGCTCAGCTCTGCGATGTGATTCAGGAGCGCACCGGTGTTAGCGAGAAGATCCTCCTTCACGGCTCTGATTCGGGGCCCGGGCCGAGAAGCATCAGGTCCCTTCTCTCGAGCATACCGGTGGCGGTCCGCATGTCGTGGGCGGCAGAACGGATGACGACGCGCGAGGAAGATCGTGCTTACAGCCTGCTCGGTCTTTTTGGCGTCAATATGCCGATGCTGTATGGCGAGGGAAGCGGTGCGTTCATGCGTCTTCAGGAGGAGATTATGAAGCAGACGGCCGACCTTAGCCTATTTGCATGGACGGACATTTCCGGAGAGTCGACAGACCAGGAGTCGAATGAATATCGAGGCATTCTGGCCATCTCGCCTGACGAGTTTTGTGGCTCGGGGAACTTGACATTGAGTCGAGACGTCAGGTATAACCCCGAGGTATGCCCAGCTCCAACAATCGGTGGCAGTCGTGGAAACTAACACATTCTGTCAATAGTACACCATGACCAACAAAGGGTTGCGGATAATCACCGAAACATCAACAGAGGCGGCGGACAAGAACCTCCAAATCCTCGGCCTCGGGTGCCACGATTCGACAGACGGCCTCAGACAACAGGTCGGTATTTACCTGAAGGGGGAGTTGGACGTCTTCCGACGAGCGAAGCCGCAGACCCTCGTGAAGATGAAAACGAAGCAGCTGGTGTCATCGCGCACGATATACGTCGAGAAGCACGTCGAAACCGAGGGAGCCGCCGAAGAATCGGCCGCCCAGACGACGTCGGTCCCGGGCCGGACGCAGACGATCCGGTTGAAAATCCTGTCCCCGACCATCGAGGTGAAGTCGGCGGTTCCGGCGTCCATGTGGGACCAGCAGAAGTTCATGTTCATCCCCGACGGAGACGGCAGCTTCGCCGGGTACATCCAGCTGGCGCAGGTGAGCCACCAGGACCAGAGCAACCAGAACCGGCTGCCCGGGATCGTGGCCTGCGGGTTCGACCCGGAGGGCCAGCTGTGGCTCTGCCCGGGGCGTCGCGGGGTGCACGAGATCTACGACGCTGCCATGAGCGGCGACATGAAGCGCATGCAGGAGCTCGGGATCAAGAACCGCCGCGTTCGATTCTCCGAGACGGCGGTGAAGATGGGCGGCCTCGAGGCTGTTGCCGTCCTACGCAGGGGTGGGTTTGAAATCTCCATCAGGGAGACTACGGAGTGTACCATCATGTGATGTTGCTAGAGAGAAGGAAATTCTATGCATTCTGGTGTTCGTGAAGGAGGAAAACAGAACTCAGGCGATTCTATAGACTTTCCTCTGCCAGTTAGTCGTAACAGCCTGGAAGCATGAGCTACATCGGCGCCGCCTTCCGATACATCTGTCTCTTGCTATTGCTTCCTAGATACTTCCTGCCTGTTCGAGCCAAAGATCTCCCTTTGCAATAAGAAGGAACAACGCCCAAGTGTGTAAGTTGGCTGCTACCTAGTGTTGAACCCCCATAGCTGGGCCGTAACCCATGAAGTCATCGCGAGCAACGGCTCTACTCGGATACCCAGGTAGTGGGTACGATAACTTCGACTAGTACCAACCCGCTCTTGTGCCGCAAAGGTGCAGCGTCGGGCGTAAATGCCCCCCTCTCAACCAGTAACGAGGAGGGGCAAAATCTTCCCTGCATTTGAATCCCACCCCGAGCGGGTTGAAGGCATCTCAGCAACACGCAGCCAAGCAGATCCAAATCGAATCTCATCAGAGAGTCTTGCATGCAGAGAGCTTCAGGACTCGGCCCTACAACCAGGCCGATTTTCACTGCATTCTTAACTCCCCTCGAGCGGGATCGCAACAGCTTTACGCATGTAAAAATAAACCAGGGCCAAGCTTTGTGTCGTGTTCACTGCATTTTTAACCTCCAACCTCCCACGAGCGGAGGCGTCACAGAAGCGTGTAAGGGGTCCGGAAACGAAAAGCTGCTGCCGCACTTCTAGAAGGCGACTATTATTTCACACCCCTAGGCCGAGTATTTCACATCCCCTCTAGCTATTCTAACCTACTACTATTTACTTTTAGTATGTTATGATTACTATTGTTCGTCATCGTTGTTGTCGTCCGTCGTCGGCGTCGTCGTCGTCGTTACTGCTGCTTGTGGGGTGTGAAATAATAGTCCCCTTCCAGAACTGCACTGCATTCTCAGCCCACACGGAGAGCATGGGAGCCCACTCTTTCAGAGGTATAAGGCCAAGTACGCGAGTTTAAAACTGATTGGCCTGGAGACCAGGGAAAGAGCTCCAAAACCTCTCAGCCTGGCCATCTTCCTTAGCCTACCCGTAATCGTCCTCGGCCTGCTGTCAGCCTGTTGTCCTCCTTCACTGCACTTTGAACCCCTCTCGAAGCGTTGAAGCGTCAAGGAAGGGTGTGCGAAAAGAGGACGACAGGGGCCCGGAAACGAAGACCGCTGCCCGCACCGGGCAGCACTCGGGAAACTGCAATGCATTCTTGAACCCCCTCGAGCGGTGGAAGCCCCTTTCAACAGTACGAACAGGTAACCCAAGATCGAATGTAATTGGAGAGCCCTAGATCAGGCTGCGTGGGTATTCTCTGCAATTTGAACCCGCCCCGAGGAGATAGGCTACGGAGAAGGGGTGTCATCCAGCTGACACTTCGCCCTGAAACAACCTGTTCATCACATCATGTCATATGTCATGTTGCTCTTACATATAGTACTAGTATCCGTAAGCCACCATCTATAATATCAAACCCCACAACCTCACCCATGGCTCAACTTCAACTCAGGCCCCATATCCGAATCAACAAACCTGACATTATACCGCCTAGCATGCGCATCCATCTGTAAAGCGCCATCAGCCTCCCTAAGCTGCTCCCTCGCCCTCGCATCAAGCCCATGCGCCAACCCAGCAAGCGAACTGCCCCTCCAAGCAGGCAGACCCAACCTCCTCGTCTCCGCCATGCTCAGCACGCAGAAAGCGCACCCTCCAAGCAGCGCAGCAACAGGAAGCGACAAGAACCCCCATCTCACCTGGATGTGCACAACCCACTGCCTTGCCTCCCCTTCGAACGGCTCCCCGCTGCGAAGGGACAAATCGCGCACGTACTTGGACATGCTCGCCGCGGCAGCCTCGAACGTGGCCGTCAGGTTGCCGGAAGCACCTAAACCCGCGGCGACGTGCGGCTGGTCGCCGGCGCCGTCGGGCGGGTAGACCAGCTGCTTCGTCTGCAGCGGACTCGCGCGGCGGGCAAACTCCGTCATGAACAAGCCCGTGATCGAGCCCGCTGCATTCTGCGAGATATTAAACCGCAGATCCTCCTTGGTCTCTTCACCAGTCGCAGCTTGGTACGCCGCCGCGGGGATGCTGAGCTGCAGGTCCGTCCGCTGCATGTCCCACTCGTCGTAGTCGAGCGTGTAATTCGAAAACGCGTTGTAGGCTTTCGAAGCGGCGGCGTACTCGGGCGACGACGCGAGGAACGAGTCCGTGGTCCGCTCCGCCCAAGACCCGAGCACCTCTTCCTTCAAGATGCCCTGCTTGACGTCGGACCGGTACGCGTTGGCGCAAAAGTAAAGCGCGCACTCCCTCGCCGTAACTGGAGTGTCCTCCCACGCGGTCTTGTTGGCGCGAAAGTCCGCGCTCGTCTCCATCATCGCAAACGACACGATGAGCGTCCTGAAGTCCTTGAAAGAAAGCGTGTCCGCCGGCTGCGAGTTCGCCTTGGCCGCGAGGAACGTGTTGCTGATGTTGTACCCGTCCTCCCGCAGCGCCGCGGCCCCCGCGCTGTCGACGTTGGAGATGTTCATCCCCAGCTCCTTGATCTCGTGCTTCACGTAGCCGACCTGGAGCTGCGGCATCATGATGGGGTACGACGTCGAGTGGAAGTACACAGTCGTGAGCTGCTTATCCTCCGCGCTGGAGACGTTCGTCTTCCCTGATGTCTTACTCAGATGCTGCGAGACGTCGTTGCAGGCGCTGCACACCGCCAGCGACGCGTACGGCGCCCACGTGCAGTTCCCCGACGGACACGCGTACGACGCCGTCAGCCCCTCCGCGGTGCTCAGGTTCGAGAAGCCCGACCAGACGGAGGCGAGCACGCCGAAGTCGTACGTCGACCGCATGGAAAGCACCATAACCATGCCGTCCTCGGACGTCTGCGGCGGGCCCAGCATCCTCGCGGCTCCGGTGAGCGCGACCTGCGAGCCGACGTCCAGCTTGCTCGACCTCCCGATCAGCGCCCGGGCGAGCGGGTCCGTGGAGGAGACCTCCTGGCCCTCGAAGGTGATGATGGCCTGGAGGAAGGGCTCGAAGCCGACCAGTATCACCGTCGCGAACGCGCCTACGGCAATCCAATGCCTAGACTGTGTCAGCTGGAGGTAAACCTGACCAGGATATCAAACGTACCTCATCTTGGACCACCACAACAACCTCATACTCCCCCAAGGCCCCCTACTAGCCTCCTCAAACCGGTCAAAAACCATGATACTATCCTCCCTCCTCCGGAACCAGTTCCACTTCCCCTGGCTGATACACGCGCTCACCGCGAAAGCCAGCGTCGCGCGGGACGTCGCCCCGAGCACCGAGACAACCGTGTTGAAGGAGAACCGGAAGCTCCACGACGACAGCGGCCGGCCGTTGTACAGCGGCAGCAGCACGGAAATGGCCACCAGCGCGGCGATACTCAGCGCCACGGCGCACCCCTCCAAGACCCAGCTGTGCTTGCTCGTCGGCAGCGCCGTGCCCGCGCGCCGCAGCAGGCTGCGCTTCGACGTCGTGCTGATCGTCTCCGTCCTAGGGCCGTAGCCGACGCCCAGCTCCGAGGGCGTCGCGGAGCCGACGCGCGGGATCGGTTTCCTCTTGAGTTGCGGGGCGGAGGAAGAGCCGGAGTAGGACGGCGGGCTGCTCGGCGTGCCGGTCGCCGCGGCGGCGTGGAAGGTGATGCCGGGGGGAAGCTGGTCCGGCGGCGCGTGGTACCCGACGGGCGTGTTGCGCAACTCGAACGATTGCCGCGAGGAGTCCCGGAACGGGCTCTGCGGTGTCGGGTCCATCGTGGCTTGCGCGGGAATGTGTGTATGTGTGTGTGTAAGTTGACAAGAAGTGTGGATGGTCTGTAAGTTTTTCTTGCACAACGGAAAGCGCCACCACTTATCACACACGGCCTCTCTCAACCACTCCTAAAACTTCGGTTTGCCAGGAGGTGGCTGAGATCTGCAAGGTCCGAGTAAGCTTACATTCTAATAGGACGGGGGGGCGATGGTGCTACCCTCACAGGCTCACATAATGGACCTGCAGTGTTGGTGCACGGCAACGGCGTTTTGGAACCAAAAAAAGAAAATGTCTGACGTGCCGAACTACCTAAGAACACTGCTATTCGACCGTTCGGACACTTTGGATCGTTTCCGTGACCAATAGCAGCGGTGTACAGCTCTACAACTCAACTCACCCGAACTGCAGGAGAAGATCGGCTATGTGCTGCGGAGCGTAAGCGCTAGTCCGCGCTTCTCTGCTGAGCAATCAGTCGTTAAAAAAGAAGCGTCGCGGATTAAAAGACCAGGATGCCCGTAGCGCAGTATGTAGTAGTCAAGTAGTGTAAATGTCATCGTTCACGGACGTTGGACTCTAGTCCGGGGGAAAGCCTTCCTGGTCACTCAGCCTCTGACGGATACCCGTCGCCGCGAAAGCCGAATCTTCCATCCTGCCCATCGTCAAAACGGCCCGGGACCCCCCCGGCGGCTTACATACATGATACGGGCTTGAGTTTACTGAGGTCTCGATTCTGACACCAAGTAAGTCTCTCGCAACTCAAAAGCAAACACCTCTCTTTACGTCGGCCATTCCTCGACAACCAAGCGAAATCATCCAGGCCGGCGCCTCTCTGGTCGAGGTATCCATCAGCGGCAACATCTGCGCGGCTGCGTACTCGAACCCAGCCAGCACCGTCGTCTTCGACATGGCCAGCCTGACTGACCACGACTGGCGACGGGACCGCCACCACCACCTCTGCTCAACCGTCTTTTCAAAGCTGGTTCATCCACGTCGCAGACAAGTCTTCAAACTTCACATTCTGCCATCGCGTACCCGAGCGCCGCTACCACTTCCTTGTGCCCGTTCTTCTGAGCCCAATGCAAGGGAGTGCGCCCGTTATTATCAGCTCGTGCGGTATCTGCCTTTCCCATCTCCAACAGGATGTTGACGATCTCAACATATCCGTTGCCCGCCGCTATAGAGACCGGCGTCCGCCCCGCGTTATCGCATGAGTCAACGTCAACGCGACTGTCGGCTAACAACGCCTTGATCGAGGCTTTGACCTTTTTATCCGTGCCAGGTCGGCACTTCCACACGCTCAAGGATAGAGGGCTCCGACCGAAATGGTCTCTGCTGTTGGGGTCGACTTTGTCGGATGCTAGCAGTATTTCGATGACCGCGTCGTCCGCGTCTTCGGCTGCGTAGGACAGTGCGGTTTGTCCAGAGTTGTCCGGGGCATTTAGCTCAACCGCGGAATCATTGAGAAGTAAACTGACTGCTCCGCGGTTTTGCCTTACTGTTGCTAGGAAGATCGGTGTCCGGCCGTCAATGCCAGCGAGGTTCCGGTCCGTCTCTGCTCTCCCGAGGAAGAATCTCATCCGATCCAAGTCGCCTTCCATTACTGCTCGAGAAAGTGGCGTCCGGCCAAATCGATCTCGCGAGTTAATATCGATCCCATCAAACTTTAGCAACTCTTCGATTACCGATAGCGACCTGGCAAGAAAGAGGGCACTTTCCCCGTCGGGGGCAACATGTGCCGGCTTCACGCCAGGAGTTCTCAGCAACGACATAACAGCATTCAGGCTACCTTCCCTAAAATCCCATGCGCACCCATCCATGAGCGGGGTGTATCCACGGTGGTCTTTGGACTCTGGGTCTACCTCCCCAGTGTCTAGGAGTAGCTGAACAACCTTCTCATTGCCGCTCCGGACAGCGTAGGAGAGTGGCGTTTCCCCAAACTTGTCCTTGAGGTCGGGACATGCACCATGCTCAAGGAGTAACTTAGTCATATCCTCATCACCCTTGACAGCGTGAAATAAAGGCGTTTTCCCTTCCTTGTTTTTGGAGTTGGGAAGTGCGCCAAGCCCAAGGAGCAGCCGTACTGTTGAAAGACTCCCGTAGTAGGATGCAATGTGCAGTAGTGGCTCCGATCCTTCAGCGTCGAGCTCAATCAGATTGAATGCGTTGCGCTTCATCATGTCATCTACCATGGTATCCCAACCGAGGCAGCATGCCAACATCATGGCATTTGACATCGTGTCCTTCCACACTTGCTGGTTCGGGCGTCTTTTTGGGTGAAGAGCCAAATGCGGAGTCCGAAGCCACTGCTTGTAAGACTCGCTAGGCTCATTGCCAGCACTTTCAAAGAGAAATTCATCCAACTTTCTTTGAATAGAAGGGCTCAATGTACCCCGGCTGGCTTCGTCGTAGTGATACGCCCAGCAATTGGCGGCGTAATTGTAGAAGGTTGTTACGGAGGGCAGATGTACAGTGGAATGTGGCTTGTTGGGTTCCGCTGCCGGAGAGAGACATTTCATCTCATCCAGACACCTTCCAAGTAGCCAGGAGTTGGCATTTTCCGGGTAATACTGAGGCTTTTCCACGAGGAACTCACGGACTGATGGGTGGGCGAAGCGGATGACGTCCTCCTCGTAGTCCACAGTTACAAAATTGCGGCAGATGTCGACGATCTGAAGAGGCTTGAAGTATTCCTTTCCCAACACCCGGTCATGTTCGGACTCTGAAGATGAGCCCGTATCAGAATCATATGAAAGCGATGATGCGTCGCTCTCATCATCAGTGTCGACGTGCTCGGAGACAGCCTCCAAAAACTGTGTGACAGAGAGCTGCCGGCGTGCAAACAGCAACAGCCTCAGGCTCATGGTGACCAGCCTTGAGGCATGCTTGCCCGATCCCATCATCTCGTCATAGATGATGTCGTAGAGCTTGAAGAGTTCGGGAGGTAGACGTCCGAGAGCCTTTTCGTAATCCTTGGGGTGCTTAATGGAGGAGAGCGTCTCAAGCGACAGGGTGACCCAGCGAAACATGCCGGAGGCGCCGCTCTGCAGCTTTTTTATGGTTTTTCTTTGCAACCTGGGACTGATTTGGCCACAGAGCAGGAGCTTTTTTGAGTGAAGACGCTGAACCTCCATCTCAATAAAGGTGTTGATGTCTTCGCAATTCTTCTCTGGGACAATTCGAGATCTAATGACTTTGGACGGGTGAATGTGTTGAGTCTGTGTGGAATCTGTCAGTAATAGAAGCCCCTTTCTGAAGTCCTAGACCAGTAGGGAAGGAGAGATCTGAGAGACAACACCTACAACATCAATATTTTCGCGGCTCGAAAGGAAGACCTTGACGGTCTCTCCAGATTGGCTCACAATCCGATCCAATGACTCCAGAAGTTCGTAAAGGCGACCTTCGTCGCATTCGTCTAACGCATCCACAAAGATAAAGGCCGGGTTGACGTTGCATAGTTGTGTGATCAACTTGGTACAATCTTCCACGTCCAACGGCTTCGGCTCCTGGCCGTGCTCGTCTGCGACCGCTACTCTTTGGCTGTACTCGATCGCCACCGGCTCTATGATGGTCTCGGTTGGCTTAATTCCGCTGAGCTGCTTGAGCAGGGCTCCGAGAATCTTGTCCGGGTCGGCGCGCTCAGGGTTGGCTGTGTCCCTCGAACAATAGAAGAAGGCGACGGGAAACGCGTTTCCAACGTCGAGGCTGTGCTGTTGAAGCCTTCGAAGGACTAGCGAGCTACGGCTGTTGTCAGAAAAGCCCGCGTGATACGTCGTGGGCAGTAACCTACACGAGAGTTGTCTTGCCAGAGCCCCCTGGCCAAGTATGTTAGCCCTCGCAATGTGAACATGATGCCGAAGAGACTCACATGGGCCACTGAGCCATAGGACGCAAGACTCGTTCGACGACGACCAGTCGGAGTACTCCCGGCTCTTCAGAAACCACTGGCCTGAGTCCTCCGCTAGGCTTTTTGGATTTCCCTCGAATTGGGGACCGTAAGGGGTTTCAGACATCCAACGTAAGACTTTAATCCGTTTTTCATAGCCCAACTGGTCTTGTATTGCGGAAAGTTGGACGGCCATTCTCATGATAGGCTGGTCGAGCCTCTCGAGGGTCTCCTTCAAGACGCGGTGTCTTTCCGCAGCGTCTTTGTCTGCTTTTTGTTGAACTTCCACCTAGTCAGCCACAACCAAAGTTCCACGAAAGAGACGGGTTGGGACTTACGCAGGCGGTTGGCGGCCCGAAGCCACTTCTCGACTTCGACTTCAGAAATTGCCTCCTGCAAGCTTTTGTATTCCTTTGTCAAGAAGTCGCGGATGCCATGGCCCACCTTCTCTGGCAAGTTGTCCCAGTCAGATTAGCTGCAACATAAACCGTAGAAGCTCAGATCTCGGACATGATATAGGACGTACTGATCGTTCCAGACTCAAAGTACTTCTTCGCTGCTGAGAGATAACACAATACCGAGACATAAATTTCAGTGATGTGTTTTATTAGGTGCGGTGTCGTTTCTATGTCGTCGTGCAGGTATAGGCGTTCGATTATAGCGTATCGGGTTATCAGTCGGGTTATCAGTTCGATACCATCTCCCAAGTCGGTGAATACTGCGATATTGGACGTTGCGGCCTGTTCGATACATTAGGAGTCTGCACTAGGACAAGAAAGCAGGCAGATGATGTCTATACCCCGACGAGAAACTTGACCACACCCCAGGGAGCGGCTGCATTGCCGCTGGCGTCGAATGCCACAGCAACGTTGACGACATTGATTAGCTCGGAAACCCAAGCTGATATCTTCTCGAGGACATGACGAAGCTTGATCTTCTTGCCGCTAGTCGTCGCGTAAACGCTCCAGCCCTTTTCAATGCATCGCTGTCTCTCCTGTTCGGCAGCCCGGCAAATCTGGGACGAGATTAAAACTCCAGATCAATACACTATCAACATTGCAAGCCAGAATGGGTCGATTCACTCACATGATTCAGTGTCTCGAGCCTGCTCTCGGAGAGCTGTGATTCCTCGATCACGCGCCGATCCTCCTCTGAGAGCTGCCCCAACGCCTCCCCCCACAGATCCCTGGGGTCTGCCTCTCCAGCCATCTCATGAGCGGAACACAATGGAAGTCGAAGCGATGGCGGTAGTCGGGCCTCTCGATCGCCGTTGCAGGCGACCTAGGAGATGTGTCCCACGGAGAAATGGAAATTTGGAGGGGTAAGAAAACAGCTCATGCAGGCCTGATCAGCCACAGTCTGATCAGTCACCCTGACCCGTCCCTGCCTGATTGTCGACTACCCGCTCTCCCAGTTCGGTCCGGCAACCCACCAATAACAACATGCCAAGAGTGGCTCAGGATTTGGGAAGTGACAGCCCGACCTTTCTTCTGTCTTTTGAATGCATCCCTCCTGACTGCTGGACAAGTCCCGACGGCTGGTTGTGGTAGGTTCCACCTAGAACCTGGTACACGTCCAAGCATATCCTCCTGTGTGAAGTCTTCGACTGGAAGACGGAAGCCTTCAAGCGTTCCTAAGCACCCCGCTATTCTCCCTGATGATATTTCAGAACCGTGATACGTCGACGATGGGGGCGACGGACAAGTGATTTTCCTGCGATTCGGCGAGAAGATCTCACGGTGGTAGATCCTAAACAAACAGCGTCAGCGCAGGAAGCAGCAGCTACCAGACCACAGTCAAGCAGCCAAAAGAAACAGCAGCAAGACGCCCACAAACCTGGCGGCAGAGGTATTCGCACCAGCTGCGGACAGCGCGATATATATCAGTCTGCATGTGGGAGAATACTCACCCGCCAGCCCCTGGTTGATTAACCACGGCATTAGAAGTCCACGTTTCGAAGACGACTCAGTAAACCATGTAGAACGCCCTCCTGAATCTTCCCAGCGCATCCGAGCTGTGATTCTGGTTACGCATCCGAGCTGTAAGTTATGCTCAGCCATTTCGATCATCCAAAGCCAAGCACGAGCGAAGCAGAGGTCAAATGCATCCTCCAGCTACAAGACCGACCGGGAGTTCTCACGAAGCGCTGCTGCCGCACGGAGTCTGTCGAAGGTTGAAAAAGAGCCATGGTATTGCCTCCGCCATCGCGTCGCCACATAGTTGATACATCCTTTGGTATACACACAGAGAGAACTCGGACCCCCCTCGTCTCCTCGACCGCCCCCCGCTAAACGGGGCTATGTCGGCAGACTTCCCCCTCCTCCGTGATGCGGAATTCGAACATTGTACCTCGACAGACGACAACAGAAAAAAGCGACAAGGGGCGAGAAAATTGAATTGCTTTTTTGGGACGTCGATCGTGACCATTGTGCTGCCTGCTGCTGTTTGTATTGTGTGTGTGCTGTGCTGTTTCCGCCTCCAAATCCATACACGTCTCCATTACCGCAATGTTTTCCCTCCCGTCTCGTCTTTTCGTTATTCTCCTTCAGTGGGTCGAGTCCGCTCATTTCCTCTTGCGCTCGATGGCGTCCATCTTGTCCTCCAAGGTCTGGACGTAGTTGGTCACGCGGTGGACGGCGGCCTGGAGTGCCTGTGCACGCGACATCTGTTAGCTTTCGACCTCTTTCGCGGGAATCCGGTTTTGCCTGTATGACGGAGTTGGAGGGGAACCCCCAAGGCGGGTATCGAATAGAGAAAAGACAGGAATGCGCCGCGCTGGAGGGGCAGTCTAATAGAGTTATATGAAGTGGTTTGCAGTGGTGCAAGGTTTGACTGGCTCCCCTCAACCCTCGAAGAGAATGAATAAGAAGGACAAAAGAGAGGACAAAAGGTGTCGAGGCATGAAGATCGAAGGAGCAAGAAGATTGTGACAATATCAGATGCAAAGACGCACGTAGATATCCTCTGTCAGGAGCTCGTTCGAGGTCTTGTATTCTTGAAGGAGGTACGAGTAGACGCCGGCGCCGGCCAGGGTGCTACCGAGGAAGAAGCCGAAGAGACTGCGTGCGCGGGGTCGCGAGGAAGAGTCAGCCCATATTCTCGTGATCCAAAACGGAGTCCCAATATCCTTGCCCCCCGAGCGGCTGCGAGCAGCGGCGGGACGCCAGTTGCTCCGCCGTCGACGGGGATCAATGCCGGAGGGGAGAGGCAAAACGTACCCTCCGCGGAAAGCGCCAACAGGTTTCCGGGCCGGCAGGGGCGCGGCAACGGCGTCGCGCAGAGGCGCAGAGGTCTGGAAAGAGCGGGCGCTGCGGATAGGGAGGCCGGAGGCGCGGGGAAGCGCGCGAGCGAGGACGCGGGAGGCCATTGTCGTCGAGTTCGAGGGTGTTCGTTCGTGGGAGGAGGGGAGCGGGAGGGAGCCTTGGTTTCTCGACCGGAGAAAGCACAGGTTTCGTCACTCGCGGGGGGGAAGAGGTGTCGTTTAAAAAAAGAGAAAGAGGACCGAGAAAAAAAGGGGAGCAACGTCCTTGGTTCGAGGGGTGGTGGAGGTTGCGGATGGGATGGGATGCGTTGACCAAGTTGCAAATGAGGTTCGGGGTTCCGATAAATTGGGCGAAGCTCTTGCTGCTGCTGTCGGGTTCGTGCTATTGCTGGTATTCCGGCGCCGTAGCCGTGCATTACCTCAGGTACCTACCTACCTAAGTTGCCCAGGCAAGGTACCGCCTCGCCGTTGCCCTCCGTCGGCGCCGGTACGGCGGGATTAGCCGGGTTGCCATTGGCGCCTTCCCATTGGTCCAAAATCATTTTGGGGTGAACGGCCAAGGCACCTAACAAAAGGGGGGAAGCTGGCTTGGCATCAGCGGCGTCGAGCCTGGGGTCAGTGGGTGGCTTCATGATCCACTGAAAGGGGACGCCGTCTGCCGGCATTTGGTCGGCTTGTCGGGTGCACAGGGGAAGACCATGATGATGTTCATGTCGCAAGACTCGAAAGGGGCTTGAAGGCGCATTTTGTCAAATTTTCAAATTGCCTGGCTATTGCTATTGAGCAAATACTTATCTTATCTGCCTACCTAGGAACAGAAATAACTATAGGATCAGAGGTACCTAGGCAGGTCGAGAGAGAGCTCCCAGCGCTCTGTCGCCAAGTACATCCCATTGGTCCAAGTTCCCCAATTAAGCTTTACCGCGCCCGTGATTCGTCACCAAAAAAACTAAAGCCGACCGGGACAGCTCTGCTCTGCTCACCCTCCACTACCCGAACCTCCCCCAACACATACCCAAAAACACACATACAGCATGAACAACTTTGGTGTCTACGAACTCGCCAGCGCAAAGACGACGTCCGCCCCGGGCTGGGCCTACGTCCCGGACACGGGCGTGAACCCGTCCGCCGCGGCGCTGCAGCCCGCAGGCCGCAAGCGCGCCGCCCGCAACAAGGCGAACCCGTCCGCCTCGGACCTCACCGTCCGGCAGGAGGCCAAGATCCGCAAGGAGCTCGAGGCGCTGGACAAGGACTGCGGGAGGGACGCGTCGATACCGATACCCGCCAAGGGTGCAAAGAGTCAGTCTCCCTGTTCCTTCTTTGTGTCTCGTCCTCTCCACGGGCAAGGAAACTGAGTAACATTGCTGACGATCGCGACAAAACAGGCCAGACAAAGAGCGCCCCCAACGTCCGCAAGATCCTCCAGTCCCAAAAGACGTTCCACAACCACCTCGACGACTACCTCGCCCAGCTCTCCCACGCCGAAAACACCCCCGCGCCGCACCCGAACCAGCACACAACAAGACCCCCCGCGGGCACCAAGCCCCCGCACCCGAACCAACACACCAAGCGCGGCGCCGCCGCCGCAAAGCGCTCCAAGACGTCCACCCCGAAACCCGCCTTGGAGCCCGCCGCGGAGGACGTCGAAATGACCCCCGCGCCGTCCGTCCCCGCCGCAGACGAGGAGCTGTCGACGGGCCCCGTCCTCACGCCCTACGACGCGCCGCCTCCCCCCGCGCACCCGGGCGACGACGACCCGCTCCTCGCCTCGCGCGTGCCCGAGATGCCGACCGACGAGGAGCTGCGCTGGCTGCTCTCGCGGCCGATGCTCAACTTCTGGGACGCGAGGGCCGAGTGGGACGACGAGGACACGCGGTACCCCGTCCGCGCGTTCTGCGAGGTGTGCGGGTACTGGGGCCGGGTGAAGTGCATGAAGTGCGGGACGAGGGTGTGCGCGCTGGACTGCCTCACGGCGCATCAGGAGGATTGCATTACGAGGTACATCTGACGGGCCGGAACGGGCGTGAAGGATGCGAGAGAGGAAAAGTGTTTTACCGAACAAGGCGTTATGATACCCCACAGGTCTGCGTTCAGGAGAAAGTAATCGAATGGATTGGGGAAAGCCCCTGAATCATTGCTAAGCTGATATTCCCACTGTCCCTGTGGCGTTCTTACTGTATACACTAAAGACAGCATCGATAGCAACGACAGCAGAGACGATCAGCGGCAACAAAGATGGACAGAGACGATAGAGACGGCAGTATTAACGGAGACTGATAGTAATGATAGAGGCAGACAGCGACAATAGAGATGGGCAGCGACAATAGAGACGGACAGTAATGGCAGTAACGGACAGCAGCGACAGAGACGGACAAAGACGACAGCGACAACGCCCCAGAGTGATCGAAGAATGTAGGCAGAGCCCATGAATCATGTTCAGTTCCTGGCGGACTGCATGCAAATGTACACGAATTTCCGGTGAGGGAGTCAAATCCTCGCTTTCTGCTAAGGCCGATCCCAGCATTCCCTAATCCAGCAAGTCTCTGAGCCACGTGTCGTAGTATAACATCGAGCAAAAGACAAGCATACCGAAAAAGCCTCGCGAAGTGCCCGATCGTCGAATCGCGTTGTAGAAAGAATAAAACTTCACTACGATCAAAATCGCATACCAAGTCAACACCGCCGGTTGATAGCCCCTGAATCCCAGGCACGCCTCCTTCCCCTTCAAAACAACGCAGGCTCCTATTCAAAGCTCCGTTGAAGGAGGCATGCTCTCGAGTATGAACTCAACGTCGCCCGAGGTGGCTCCGCCGGCGCACAGGGCACGAACGCTGCCGGTAGGGCACTTGTCGCGAGCGGCGCGTACGCACTGATCCCACTTCTGCTTGGTGATGTTGATCGTGGCACCCTCAGTAGTGGCCTTGAGCGAGAAGCGCGCAGATCCAGCCTTGCCAACAGTGGTGGAGGGGTTGCCTTGGCAGGCGGTGACGTCGCCTGAGATGCCGCCGCAGATGGCCAGCTCGGCCACGTTCGTGTCGTGGAAGACGATGTGCCTGAGGAGTCATGTTAGTGCCTTGCATACTAAACAAACTCGGGATGGATGAGACGTACGCGTTACGGTCAATGCAGGTGGTCTCGAGAACGGCCGTCGGGTTTACGTCGGCCTGGGAGCGCATGTCGAGTACCTCGAAGTGCTGCTGAGGAACCGTAAAACGGGGCCACTTGCGGGCAGGCGCGGCCAGAGCGGAGGTGGCTGTGAGAAGGACGACGAGGGTGTGGATGAGCATGGTGGTGAACATGTTGACTGTGAGATCTTGGGTTTGGTATTGAGGCGTATGTAGATGTTCTCGAACGTTTCGTTTCGTTTCGTCAAAATCGGGCGGGGCCTCTTCCTTCCTCTCTCTTTCCGTTTTTGGAGATTCTCTCTTGCGATGCGAAAATGGAAGGCGCGATCGAGAATGACTGGTTCGAGGTTGATGTGTCGTAAATGTCCCAAGACGGGTGGACGAAAGAATGGAACAGATCACAGATCGTCGTTTTTGAAGAAGTCGTGTGTAAAGAAAAGAAAGGAAGTGACGGTCGACAGACTGTCTTGTTCGTTTGGAAAGAATGTGGGAAAAAGAAGAAACAATTCAAGCTGAAAAGAGAGAGAACAAGAAGGGGAGAGAGAGAACTCACTGAGGAGGGCAAGCCACTAATAAGTAGAAATAGGTAACTTGTAACACTCGAAGTCGAAGGCGCTGTGTTAAACGGTTTCCCCCAGTCCCTTGTCGGGTGACAGCTAGCCGTTTCTGGATGAAATCTCCACTGCTGGTACTACTGCCGCTATTACTGTTGTCACTGTGATTTCTGTTGTTGCTGTTGTCTGTCTCTGTCGTCGCTGCCATATGTCCGTCTCTGCTGCTACTTTCGTCTGTATTGCAGTTATCGTCCGCCACTGTCGTTGTTGTTGTTGTTGCCCGTCACCGTCGTCCGTCACTATTCCTATTGACGGTGTTGTAGAAGAGGTTTCTCCTAAAAAGGGTTAGCTGGACCCGAATAGTAGACCAGGGCTCACCGTATACAGCAGCAGGCGCCTTCCACCATCATCAAGAGATCCTTCCTTCCCGCGCGCCACACAACCACCACCCATGCCTTCCACTTCCATTCCCACCTTGGCAAGCCCGATGGGCTGTGCGGGTGTGAGTTGTGTTTGCCAATAGGGCCAATGCCGTGGTTCGAGATGACCCCCGGCAAGGGAAACCTCGATTCAGCCGGCCTGTTCCATGTTGCAATCGAGGAGGAGTGTGTAGGATGGCCGATGGATCCAGACAACATGGCAACTTGGTAAGTACCTTCCCAGGATGGAACTTTTTTTTGTCACGTTCGAACGCGCTCTGACGCCCTGACAAGGCAGGTGAGTTCCGAGGAAGGGGAAACTGGGCCCAACGGAGAAATCGAACCGCGCGGGGATCAGCCTTCTGCCGAGACGTTCACATCGCAGCTGAGCGCATGTTGCGTGTGGATACTCAGCGCTCGGAGTACTAGTAGCAATCTGGCAATCTGGCTTTCAGGACGATGGTGGCTTGGAGGCTGGAGCAACCGGTTACCAGCTTCAGCCCGCGTTCACCACTTTTCCTCTCCTCTGATAGACAAGAAGCTCGTCCGGGGTTTGCCACCGCGGCTAGGTTTCCCATTAACCTTAGCCGTCATCCCGTCAAGCCACCGGGCTACGCTGGCAAGCTGGTGAGGTGTGCCAGGGTTCCAGGGAGAGAGGATGAGGGGAGGAGCCTTGCCAGCCCTCAACTCGAACGCCTTACGCCCCCTTCGGATCGCCGGTTAGCGCTGGGCTGGTGCTCTCGGCGCATGAGGTTCGATACAGGGCGTCTGCAAGGGTTCGCATGGGCATGTCCGCGGCTCCTCTTTTTTGCCGCGATTCGACGAGAGCCACTCTTCGAAGAAAGTCAGAGACAGCGTCGCATCGCCCTGGCTAAAGGGATGCTTGAGTCACGGAAGGAACAAGTTTCGGTGATCAACTTGGCTGGGTGGTATTTCTGGCCTCTTCGACAAAGTCGGTCCACCAATTCGACATCGGCGCCGCTCATCCGGAGTCGCAAGGTGAAACAAGGGCCAACCCGAACGGCTGGCCTTTATGGGAGGAAGGAGGTGGGGCGCTTTTTTCGGTTCAGACGAGAAGGTGCCATTTTAAGCCTTCTGAAACTCGAGAAAGGTGGGTCATGGACCCACACCGGTGTTCCCGCGAATCTCCACCCCGCCTACCTACCTAAGTACCTCCTACCTACCTAGGCACCATATGGGCAATTCATAGGTGACAACACGTCAGAGCTCCTTTGGCGACAATCAGGTACAATTGGACAAGTAGTTTACTGCGCCTGAACTACTTGTTAAAAGTCGAAGAAAACGAAAGATCAGATTGTCCGTTGGTGGACTGTTGTCTATCCGCTGTACGCGTGCGATTTTCCACTTTGCAAAGACTCTGTCGGCAGGTGATGCTGCTGCCCGACGGACTGTCATGGCCCGTCAATAGGATGCGCAGCGATATAGCACAAGATCCCCGAGAATAGGCACAGAGTTGCAATCCATCCGCGACGACCGCTCCTCTGCTCCTCTCACCATGACCTAATAATGCCCTATAGCTGCCGATCAACTATTGGTATCGCTGCTCGTTTATCAGACACCTTGGCGAACATCTGGGCCAAGCTGTTCTCCTTTCATGCTTGATTACTCTTACACAACGAATCGCGCACTCAGGCACCATAGGATGGCGGTGAAATACTTCAGCAAGTCTCGAGAAACTCTTGGCCGCGGCGATCGTAACACATCCCGCGTGAAAAATTCTTGTTTTTTCTTCCCTCGTCGTAGCAACCAACTGTGTGTTACATAGTATACAAACTCATGAGAGGACTGCCGGCCGACAATCAACATCTCCGAACAGCCCACCCGGAGCGCACCCAGCTCCATCGATCGGCCCTCCTCGGCAGACCTCACTGGCAAAAGGGCCCAGGCCCCATGTTTCGTCCTGATTAAAGACCTCGCCCGGGGTCAATTTAGGCGAGCCCGTCGCTGCGGATTACGTTCCCCACGGTTGCAAACTTTACTTGCGGTCCCTTGCCTATTGTAGGGCCTAGTGTGTGTCTCTTTTATTCAGTTTGGGGCTGACAGAACAACACGACCAGTTCTCTTAGATTGCGTACGAGGTTCTTCTGCTCGGAGCTGGACAAACGCTTAAAAAAAAAAAAAAAACACCGAGTCCGTTTCCCAGAATAAAACAGATAGAAAGTGCAATCTATCATGTAGTGAGGCCCCCGCTCGAGCTGCCAAGAAAAGAAACGAAAGCCCTATGGCCCGTCGTCCCCTTAGTCAGTAGGCTGTCGCAATCCTTGCCAGGGGCAAGCTGGTGGTGATATTTTGGTGCTACTATGGGAGTACTCCGTAATAACTTCTAAAAGCCTGAACGCCAGTAAAGCAACGTGATGTACTACAGAGAAGCAGCAATTTGTCATGGCCCCAAGTCTACTAGAACCCAAGAGATAAAAACAAGCACCTCATTATGCACAATCAATCAGTCCCTTGCTTCTTGCCCTGCCCGCACACTCCGCAGACCCCAAAGTCGCCGGGGTTGAGGTACCGGCTCCCCTGGCACGCCGCGCTCCGGCACCGCCAGGCGTTCGGCACGCTTTCCGGGTCCAGCACGTGGGAGCACACCGCGCACGTTATCGACAGGGCCGGGTTCGCGAACGAGCACACTCCACAGCTGACCTCTGCCTCTCCTCCGCCCGGCATCTCTGGTACGGCTGTCGATGATGGCGACGTAGTTAGTGTCGTCTCTCCACCCTCACGTGTTGCGCCTGCGGGTGGGATCGGACGGCGGGCTGGTGGTGGCTGGGGTCCGTCTTGCGCTTCTCTCTTGACCGTCGGTTTCGCCTTGGGAATGGCTGATATTGATACTTCTTGAATGTCGTCGTCTACCTCCTCGTTCTTGGCCCTCACTCTGGGCGACGTGGTTTGCGTCGGCGGTCGTGCTACCGTCACCTCGTCTTCTTGTGGTCGTTTATTTGCCCGGTTTGTCCGACCCTGGGATAATACTGGCGTATCTCCCCCGTTTTCGCGTTTGAAATCGAGCTGCGTTTGCCGCCACTGCTTCACGGACGCACGCAGCTCCAGCAGCTCGTTCTGCGCATCCCGGTCGTCCGGGTTCTCGTCCTCGCAGACCTTGACCATGCCGCGGCCCTTGCCGTCCACGATGCGTTCCCCGTTGATGTCGACCGCGTCTTCGGCCTTCACGTCCGCCGGGTCGTCCTCGTACTCGCTCTCAGTGCTGACGTCCTCCTCGTCCTTGACCTCCTCAAACTTGATGTCCTCGTCGGGGTCCTTCTTCTGCTGGTCGAACCGCGCAAGCGCCGCCGCCGCGCGCAGCTCCCGTCCCCTTGCGCTGCCGGCTACGCGGGGCTTCGCCTGCGTGCGCTTCCCGCCCTCCAGCTTGACCTTGGCCTCCTCGTCGGCGCCCAGCGCGACCCCGTTGGCGCCGAACTTCTTGAGGATGCGGCGCTCCTTCTGTTCCTTGTAGGACAGCTTCGGTTTCGTCTTCCGCTTGCGGCCACGCGACCGGTACGTCCCGCCGCAGAGGTGCTCCGGGAGGGGCTCACCGGGCGGCGCGACGTCGTTCTGGAACGCGCCCGTGTGGAGCAGCGCGCCGCGGCCCCAGATGCCGTCGCCTGTGTACCCGCGCCGCCAGAGCCCCCTCATCTGCTCGGCGTACTGGTTCCTGACGGCCCAGAACGCCCTTGAGTGGTTCATCTGCTTGCAGTGCGCCAGCCTGGATCGTTGGTCAACACGGCCAACCTTTGATGCCAATCACCGGACTTCACGTACTCGTGCATCATGACCATCTGCACGTACTCAAACGGCAGCCACCTCCCCGAGCGCGACTTGAGGACCAGCTGCACGACCTCGCCGGCGTTGAAGTTCCTGCCGACGAACTCGGGGTTCGGCTCGTACTCCTCCAATGACATCACCGACAGGTGGTGTTCTTTCATGATGGGCACTGTGCCGAGTCAGCGGGGGCGGCGCAAGCTTGACAGTTGGGGCACTGCTCACGGCATTGCGCCGCTATCCTCTCGAGAAAGTCCTGCGCGACCTTCTCGTCGCGGCCCTTCAGCGGCTTGATGAAGATGATCCGGTCGTTGGGCTGGGAACGCTTGGCGTTGAGCCGCTGGATGCCGATCGGCATGACGATTGTCGGATTTCGCAGGTGCTGCAGGTGAATCCCGGTGAGCCAGCCAAGAGTAGGTGATTACCGCGAAATTTGAAAGTCTTCTGTGGTGTGATCGACCCAGATCCGACGAGGCACTTGAACGTGAGAAAAGTGGCAAAAGGTGTTGCTGACTGTCAGACGCGACAGCCAAGTGTCACAAAAGGGCAGATGCGAGAATGCCGCCAAGTCACGTGCATTTTCTACCCAGAAGCTGGCTGTTGCTAATGTAACTCCAGGTGCAACATAACCAGCCTCTAATGATTCATTCCTTATGACATCTGGAAACGAAAGCACTTGGAAAGGTAGGAGAAGTACTGTTCATGTATTTCTGGCTAATCAACCCTATTTGTTCGAGGCCGTGCCTGTATGAGACCCAGAAAGGTGCGTGGATGCGTAACTGGACACCGAAGAATTGGTGATGTTCTGTTAAACCTCGACTTTGATGGAGAAACGCGTCGATGCCTGGTGGACTACAGCTTTTTCTCTAATGATTCAAGGTATTCTAACCGTTGCCACCATCTAAGCTCGTACAACGCCGCAGTTATCGAGTCGCCCCGATCCAATGCCTCTTTCTTCTTCATGTGCTCCTCGTAAACACAACAATAAGCAATATAGCCCCACCACACCAATGTAGCCCAGATCACAAGAAAGCCCATGGCGAAGAGCGTTAACGGTTTCTTCAGATCAGAAAGTTACCACATAGTGAGGTAGTATGCTACCGTGAGGTACGGGAACAGCCAAGCGGCCTGGAGCTGGCTCTCCGAGGGCCCCTCGCCGACCAGCACGCGCCGTTCGACGAGGTCCGCCAGGCTCAAGAGACCTCGGGTAGCCCGACGGAGTATGCTATCCCTCGACGAAACGGCGCCTCAGCGTTCAATGCTCAGTAGAACCACAGAACGGCAGCACAGCTGCCGAAGCCGATGAGGAGGTACACGTCGCAGGCGCCGAGGTCCATGGTGAACCCGCGGCGCACCAGCAGCTCCTTGACTTGACCGAGAAACGAGATCGCGAGGCAATCGAGCCGAGGCTCGAGGCAATTGGGCGGCATTGCAGACTGGTCCATGGTTGTGCGTGGTGATGTCGGAAGACAGGTAGATATCGGAAGACAGGTAGTGCGTAGAGTCGTAAATACTCGATGAGAGAGCGTCGCTGCTGTCCGGTGCTTTGGGTTTATGCGAAAAGGCGCATTAGAAAAGGCGTCATCGAAAAGAGAACACTTGCTCGTATAGCTACTTACTAGCCAGATTTTATAGTAAAATAAAATGTCCTAATAGACTTCAGCCTCGTAAATCTAAGTTCGCACACTGGCAGATGTCTAGTTGTCCTGGTCGAACGCCTCTTTCGTCAGGCGCGCATGGGATAAGGTAATACTCACCTAACGCAGTATAGCCATGTAAATCAGTTTCGACATCCATAAGGCATTCGAATCCGAGGAGCGCGGAACAAGCAAGCGACCTCGAGCTAGCCGTCCGAGGAGGGGGGGCCTCATCACCAAAAACACGCCGCTGGACGAGGTCAAACCAGGTAGGTCAAAAGAAAAGGTGTTGAAAACCTTGATGGGAGGATCTTTGTGTATGCTGCTAGTATGATTTCAGGTGCAACATAACCAGGCTCTAATGACACATTCTCAGTGACGTTTGGGAAGAGGAAAGTCTGGTATTATTCTTCTAAAATTCCTCGCACAATACGGAGCCGTAGTTCAAGCTCATGGGCGTGAAATCCGACTCGATGTGAATAACCCTCCCCTCCTCCCGCCATGTAATCTCGTACGACGCCGGCAGATGCTTCCGTATAATCGGCCTAACAACAGCCTCCATCCGCGCACGCCAGCGCACAACCCTCGCCCGCCAAATCATCGCGAGATAACCCGCCTGAACCCCCACGAGCAGGACCGCGAACCAATCCCGCCCCTCCGGCCTCACGCAAAAGTACACCAACGGCAGAAACGCAAGCACATGCGCGCCCTCCATCTGCCCCTCCGTAGGTCTTTCATCATCATCACCAAAGAAACGCAGCTCGACGCGGCCCCTCTTCTTGCGGAAGTTCCGTTCGCGCCTGGCGCGCAGCTTGGGCTCGACGACGATTATCGCGAGGTACGTGAGGACGAGGACCGCGACGACGGCGCAGGCGACGTGGTTCGTGGTGACCCCCAGCGCCTTCATTTCGTTGTGGAACAGGATGAATATGTCCTTCACGTCGTGTAGGAACGCCTTGGCGAGACAGCCCGGCCGAAAGGGTTCGAAGCACTCCGGATACATCAAGGGCTGCTGGTCCGCAGTTGTGCGCCGACGGCGGGCAGCGCTCGAGTAAAAGAAGACCGGGGACATTGCTGCTAATTCCATTACTTTTTTGTGTCGATGTGAGAGACCCGTTAGACATGGCATTCTCGAAAGAGAGAGGACGGTTGCTCTTATAGCTGGCGAATTGCCACTCGGAGTTTTGTGGTAAAAATAAAAATTCTTCCCAACAGACTTCAGCCTCCAAGGTTCACCGTGCCCTAGCTACCTATCTCCGAGTTGAGAACCTTGATAGGAGAGAGATGTTTGCTTGCTAGACAGAAATCTGGGTTGACTGGCACAACGCCACAATGGTGCACTAGGTTTTTTTAATTACGGACCCCGGAGACATCTGCTATCCATGCTATTCCTTTTTCCTCACGCCCAAGATCTCGGTGTAGTTATACACAGGCACCGCCGCCCTATTACACAAATCGCAACACACCAAAACCAAACCCCTTAATCGCTCTCCTCGTCATCGGTAGTCTCAACCTTCTTCTTCCGGCCCTTCCCCGCCGCTTTCTTCCCACCCCTGGTCCCCTTCTTCGCGTCCTTGGCCGCCTTCCGGTCCGCCTGGTCCTGGAACTTGCTCCTCTCCGCCGCGCCCCGCTCCTGCAGCTCCGCCTCGAGCTCCTTAAACTCGTCCCCCTCGGCATCCATGCCGATCAGCCGCTCCAGCAGCTTAATCTCCTCGGCCCACACCCGCCGGTCCTCCGTCGTCTTGCCGCTGGCCTCGTCGCGCCGGTCGATCGGCGTCTCGAGAACCATCGGCATGCCCCGGAACGTCTCGTCGTTGACCAGCGAGTGGAACGCCCGCAGGCCGAGGAAGCCCGTGCCGATGTTGGCGTGGAGGTCGCGGTGCGAGGCGAAGGGCGCCTTGCTGTCGTTGACTTGGGATTATTATTCGTTAGCTTTTGCCCCTTTCTTGTTGCAAGACGACAGAAACTTACGGTGGAATGCCTTGAGGTACTTGTTCCCCACGACCTCGTCAAACTCCCTCATCGTCTCCGCAAACTTCTCCGGCGTGCGCAGGTCGTAACCCGCCGCGAAGGCGTGACACGTGTCAATGCAAACCCCAACCCTTTCCTTGTCCTCCACCTTGTCAATAATGTCCCTCAGATCCTCGAACCGCGTGCCCACGACGTTGCCCGCGCCCGCCATGTTCTCCAGCACCGTCACCACCCCCTCCGTCTCCCGGTGCGCCGCGTTCAACCGCTCCGCGATCCGCCCGCACGCCTCCCCCCTGGGGGCCCCGCCCGTGTTGCCCGGGTGGAAGTTGTACAGCCGCACCCCGAGCTGCTCGCACCGCTTCAGGTCGTCCACGAAGCTCCCATACGCCTGCGCCGCCTTGCCCGCGTCCGCCTGCGCGAGGTTGACGAGGTACGACCCGTGCGGGAGCACGTGCGCGCCCGCGTCGTAGCCGTGCCGCTCCGCGAGGGTCAGGAACTGCTTCTTGACGTCAGGGGCCATCGGCGGGCTCTCCCACTTGCGCTGCGACTTGAGAAAGAGCGCGAAGGCGTTAGCCCCGATGTCGAGGGCGTTCTGGATCGAGTTGTGGACGCCTGACGAGGGAAAACGTTAGCTAGGCAGAATACCAGGATTTCAATGGCCAACGTACCGCCTGCGCCGCTGACGTGGGCGCCAATGTACATCGCCTTCTTCAGCGACGACACCGCTGTCCTAGCAACCGGTTCCATCTTGTCCTCCTTCTTCGCCTTGGTCTTGGCGGCGGTCTTTTTCTTCTTGGCGGGCTTCTCCTCTTCCTCGTCCTCGGCACAGCTTCCGCACTCCTTCTCGTCGTCTGTCTCGAGCGCGCGCTTCGGGGCGGGTTTCGCAACCGGCTTTTCAATGGGTTTCGCAGCAGTCTTCGTAGCTGGCTTCGCAACCTTGGTTTTCGTAGTCGCAGCAACAGTCGTCGTGCTCTTGTCTCCGTCCGCCTTCGCCGTCGTCTTCGCCTCGACCCTGGTCTCGACAACTGCCTGCGCCTTAATGCGGGCGGAAGCGCGGGGAGGCATTTTTCCCTCCTCCCATTCAAGATCTTGTTTGAAATCTGACGAGGGTCGATGGAGAAAGCGTGAAAGCGAAGAAAGGTTGGTGGTAATTATCGATGAGCTTGTTGTCCGGGGGAACCTTGGCTACTGACAGCAGGAGCTAGCAAAGCTCGTCGTTGACGTCGACGCCGGCGCGTCCTGGTGCACCGCGACTCCAATTAAAGTGGTGGCCCGTGCACGCGCGCTTGCGCATGCCTCCCCTGAACGCCCTCACCCCCTGGCTGCACTAGAATCGTCCTCGAATGCTCCAAGACTACCTAGACAACGCATCAGGGATCATTCCACGTGGCATTATTCGGAGGTTTACGATTCTTGCGTTTGTAAATATCCGATTAAAAGGCAATAAATCTCAACGTCTCTATCCAGACCTGCCGTTCAATTTCCCAATGTTACTGCCCCTTTTTATCTTCAACGAACCTCCCGACGCCGTGACGAAATAGTAAATCACTCTCTTCCGCTGTTACCAGCCAGCAAAAACCAGAGACCCAGATGGTTTAAAGTACGCTACTCGTTGTGCAGTGCACAGGCAAGAACACCCGTCTGATCTGTCGAACGAGCCCGTGGGCTCACGCGATGAACTGAAGCTCGGCCTTGCGCTCGGGCGCGAACTGGTCCTTGTACGTGTCCCAGATCTTCTGCAGCTCGGCAACGTACAGCTCGTGCAGGCGGTCGATTTCCTGCTGCGACGGCTGCGCCGAGGGGGCCGTGGTGACCTTGATTGGCTTTCCGACGACGATGTTGAGGGGCCTGCGGTAGGGCATCATGCCGACGTCGTAGTTGAGGATGCCACGTCCGTGCAGCGCCGGCAGAGTGAACTTGAAAACGCGGAGCACGAACATCTGGAAGTTGTGCACCCACGGGTGCCTCCTCGGGCTCAGCTGTTCGTAGAGGTCGTTCTCGCCGAAACCGAGGACGGGCACCAGGTCGGCTCCGGTTCGCAGGGCCATCTTGATGAATCCCTTGCGCCCCTTCAAGATAAGCCTGAGGGTTCCCGGCTGGGCCTCGAGGGATTCTCTGGCTCCGCCGATCACGATAGTCACGGCGCGGCCCATCCCCTCCCCGTTGATTCCGCCCTTGCTCAAGGTGTTCCAGATCGACTCCTTGGACACGGACCGCACACCCATGGCCAGGATGTAGTCTCGGTACAGCGGAATGCGGAAGTTGTTGTCGAGCGTCAACAGTGAGTTGGTGATGCCGGGGAACTTTTCATCGAAACCCAAAGCGTTCGTCGCAAACGCGGCAAAGGCACCGTGGGAGATGATTCCGTGGGGGTGGTAGCCGAAAACATACTTCCGAGTAGGGGGGAGGTCGTGGGTCTTGTGAAGCTGGGCCGGGTAGTAATCGGCAAAGAGCTTCCAGATGTAGCGAGATCGCAGCCATTCCGAGCGGTACTTGAGATTGCCGTCCGAGGCAACACTAGAGAGGGAGAGGTGGATGAGGTACGGGACCAGGAGAGGCCACGTGAAGGGGATGGCAGCAAGGAAGAAGAAAACGGCGACGAATGTGAGGATCGAGAGTCCGTGGAACAGGACGGCTGCCGTCTGCAGTCTCCGTGTCAGGGGCACCTGAAGAGGTGCGAACCGAACGTTCCCAGCCTTCCATCCATAACGGTGACTGTTTCTTCGGCCGTACGCAGAGAGCGACAGACGCGGGTAATCATCGTCGCCCATGGCCTTGACCGCTGTTGAATCGGACTTGTCCAATTCGAAGCCGTCGACAAGTGTCTCGTCGGCGGTACCTTCGCTCCCAAAGCTCTTCTCGGGGTCGGCCGAGTTGCCGTTGGCATCGTCGTCTCCGTTGCTCTCTGTCGGTCCGTCTTCCGGGGCTTCGTTCTTCTTCGGGGTTTCGGTGGCGTTCTAAAGGGAGGGTTATCATTAGCGTGTGCCTGGAATATCGCGCGATGCCTCGGTTTACCTCGACCTTCTCGTCCTGCTTCTCGACCGCGGGCTTCTGGGTATCCTTCGTCGAGGATCCCGGTGGCCCAAGCTCTGGAGCTTCTGCAACGATGTCAACCTTCCGGCTCCCAGACTCTCCCGGCTGCGATGCTAGCTGAGTATTGCTTGATTTCTGGGAAAGCCGCCCCTTGGAAGGCGACTTGGACCTGTTGGAGCTCTTCTTGCGACCCATGACTGCTGGTTCTTTCCCGTGATGACAAGGCTTGATTTTGTCGACCAAAGGCAAGCAAACGGCAGCAGCGCTACGCAGGGTGTTGCGGGGAGGAAGATATTTATGTGGATAGGGACATGCTCCTACCTGGAATGACGGCCACCTTGGTCGCGTCCCCAAAGTCAGACATGGCTGCGTCGGCGTCGGTTGGCGGCAGGACCGGACCTCGGACGGGCGTGCGGTCGAGGGCGAGGGCGTAAGCTGAGCGAGCAGTCTAGGGACGGGGACAGGGACACCAAGAGACAAGGACAAGGACAAGGCCGGCTCAGTTGCTGGCGCTGGCGCTGAGAACAGACCCGAAGACTTCTAGCGGGAGACCCCACGGGCTGTGTTCGGCAGTAAGGGGGCGACGGTTTGGATAGCGTCGATCGGAAACTTTGGGCGCACAGGTTCCGAAGTCTAACAGTTGGGGGAGGTCGAAGAACACACAAATAAAGCAAGGGAGAAGGTTGAGAGCGCGTGGTGTGTGCGGTTCGGTGGGATGGGAGCAGCCGTGGTTGCGGAACGAAGTAATACTTCAGCCTGACATTGCGCTGGCAAGCTGGGTGCGGACGCAGATGGTGGCAGATGCAGGTGTGGGAAAGAGGTACCTAGCGTAGGATCAACCGGAGCTGCCGCCAATGACGATGACGTGTTGGTACGCATGCCGGTAAGCGGCTGTGACATTGGGAGCGCAGCCAGGGGCGACGTGCATAAGATGTGCACAATATATGCATAAAACACATAAACACTCCTATTGCCTCTCTGGATCCATCGATAAATCAGCCAACCCCAGACAGGTTGTTGATGAGCTCGCACAATTTGCATGTGATTATCTTACTCTCCGAGCACTTCGCTCTTTGCATCTTACGGCAGACCTTTGCAGCGACCTTGCAGGCGTGCAGGCTTCCGTGCATGTTCAACCAGCGGTCAGCTCAAGGCTACGCGCGTAGATTCGTTGTCGCTCAACAGCATAACAGCATCGCGATAGTTCCCCGCGTCGAGCCTATTCCTACCTACCACTTGCCCAACCCCTTACCCCTTACCCCTTGCAGTAGAACCCCAGAAGGATCGCCGCTGTGGCTGTCTTGCAACAGCTTCGTTGAGCTGCTAGTCCTAAACTTGTCCAAGCTTCTCAGCTATGGCGACGCCGGGGTTCAGCAACAGCTGCCTGCTCCTTTGCCCCTCAGCTTCCTACAGAGCACTGGCACTTGCTGACGGGAGCTTCAAAGTGGGACCGCAGGAGCTCTGGCATGTGATGACGGCAGCTTTCACGCCATTTTGAACAGCTCTGGGATCCATCCAGCCAGCATTCGGCCCGTGCCAGGCCGACTCCTATCCAAGGGATCGCCTGAACGGCAAGGGACACGCGACACCGGCCCTTCGGTCGTGGCCCAGGGTCAATTGACAGTTGCCAAAGTCAAAGATGTCAAACCCTTATGGTTGTTCTCGAGGGAAGGGAGGTTGTAAGAGAAAGTCAACCACAAGACTCGAGTTGAAAACACTGCCCAATCATACTGGGCTTTCGCTATTCGCACTGTCACAAACCAATCAAACCCCCTAGAAAACACAGTGATTGCGGGGAGTCCCGAACTGTGCCACCAAATGACAATTGCCCCTCCATCATTCGACTTGAAAATTTCCAGCACGATGAACCCCACCATCAACCACCTCATCCCACCATTCACCCCGCCGACGTCACAAAACCTACATTTATCCTTATCCGCCCGCCCGTATCACGACACCGCCCCAAAATGGCAAAGGCTAAGAAGGGCAAGAGTGAAGACAAGGCGGCCAAGGCAGTACGTCCCCCCAACCGCATCTCAAGCCATCTACATCAACCTCGCCTGACCTGGTGAACGCGTGGAGTAGGCCGCCAAGAAGGCGAAGCAGGCCAACAAGGGTGAGAAGAAGGCCAAGAACAAGGCCGCGAAGGTCGACGGCAGCGATGCCGAGGACGTGGACCTCGAGGCCGTCCTCGAGGAGTACAAGAGGCAGCAGGAGCAGTTCCTCAAGATCACTGAGACCGTCTGCGAGGGGCCCCCCAAAGCCCGCTCTGCCTCTACCATCCTGGCCTCCCCCTGCGACCGCAACAACTTGCTGCTTTTCGGCGGCGAGTACTTCAACGGCGCGCTGGCGCAGTTCTTCAACGACCTGCACATCTACTACATCGACCGCGACGAGTGGAGATGCGTGACCTCGCCCAACGCCCCATTGCCGCGCTCCGGTCACGCGTGGACGCGGGCGTCGAACCCGAGCCACGTTTATCTGTTCGGCGGAGAGTTCTCCTCGCCGAAGCAGGGCACTTTCCATCACTACTCTGATTTCTGGCGCCTCGAGCCCGCCACGAGGGAGTGGACAAAGATCGAGTGCAAGGGCAAGACGCCCCCAGCGAGGAGTGGCCACCGCATGACCTACTGGAAGCAGTACATCATCCTGTTTGGCGGGTTCCAGGATACCTCAAACCAGACCAAGTATCTGGCCGACCTGTGGATTTTTGACACGCAAAACTTTACGTGGTTCAGTCCGGTTCTGCCTCCGGCGCAGCTGAAGCCGGATCCGAGATCCTCCTTTACGCTGCTTCCACATGACCAAGGTGCGGTTCTCTACGGCGGTTACTCGCGTGTCAAGGCCACTGTGGCCGCCAACAAGCAGGCAAAGGGGTCCTCCCAGGGGCAGAAGAACATCCTGAAGCCCATGGTGCACGATGACTGCTTCTTCTTGAGAATGTCCCTGCCCGCCGAGGGCGCTCCCGCCAACGCACCGCCCGTGGTCCGCTGGGAGAGACGCAAGAAGCCCGCCAACGCGCCCAACCCCAAGCGTGCGGGTGCTACCATGGCGTGGCACAAGGGTCGCGGTATCTTGTTCGGTGGTGTCCACGACGTCGAGGAGAGCGAGGAGGGCATGGACAGCGAGTTCTTCAGGGAGCTGTTCGCGTGGAACATCGAGCGCAACCGCTTCTTCCCGCTGACCCTCCGCAAGACCCGCCAGCAGAAGAAGGCAGCCCCTGCCGAGCAGCGCGGAGGGCGCCGCGCGAGAGCCCAGGATCGTGAGGAGGAGCTCCTCAGGCAGCTGGCTGCACTGGAGACGGGCAAGTCGCTCGAGGACGCCGACGAGATGGAGCTCGACAAGAAGGACGAGCCCGAAGAGGAAGTGAAGCCCATGAGAGACATGCCGGTGACGATGGAGCTGCCTCATCCTCGTTTCAACGCCCAGCTGGCCGTGCAGGATGACGTTCTGTACGTTTACGGCGGAACGTTTGAGCAAAAGGATCGCGAATTCACGTTTGACGATCTCTATGCCGTGGACCTCGGCAAGATGGACGGCTGCAAGGAGATCTTCAACAGGCCCGTCGAGGACTGGATCGTGAGTAGACCCTAACCCCAGATTGTGTCTGATATTCTGACCATGAACAGGATTCCGAGGATGAGGATGATGATGAGGACGACGACGATGAGGACGATGAAGATGACGAGGACGAGGAGGATATCGAGATGGAGGACGAAGAAAAGCCTCGATTCCACACCGAAAGCAAGCGTAAGAAGAAGCAGGTCGACGAGGCCTCAGTCGCCGACTCGGAGTCGACCGCGGCCACGACCACGACGGAGGACGACGACACGGAAGCCGCAACGACGGTCGACGACGGCCTGCCGCACCCCCGCGTAAGTTTCGACATCCATCCCACCCCCGAGACCAAGCTAACCCCGCGCGCAGCCCTTCGAGTCGAGGCGCGACTTCTTCGTGCGCACGACGGCCGAGTGGCAGGAGATCCTCATGACCAACCTGCGCTGGAAGAACATCCAGCCCGAGACGCTCGCCATCAAGGAGATCAAGGCCAAGGCGTTCGAGCTCAGCGAGGAGAAGTGGTGGGACTGCAGGGAGGAGATCACGGCGCTGGAGGAGGAGCAGGAGGCCGCCGGCATCCAGGAGGTGGTGTCGCTCGCCGAGAGGGGCGATGCCGCTGCCGGCGGCGCAAGGAGGAGGTGATTTGGCCGGATTTGGCGCGGTATATATACAGCTGTCTATACAGGATAAGAGAGCGTTTTCTACTCGACGCACCACAACATTTAGACTTGGTATGCATATTGATATCGTGTTTGACTCGGTGATTTCTTTGAAGTTTGTGTTGGTATCACAGGTGTGATACATATCCGTACGGAAGTATCGTAGCAACGATCACGTCGATATTCGTGGTAATTGCTGTTGTTCTTGTTGTTTCTCTCTTTCTATCTACGTTGTAGGCAGGAGCCGGTCGCAGTAGGTGGTGACGGCCTGGATGGTCGCCCCACTTATCTTGGCTAACGGTGGCTGACTGGGATCCCCACTCAGCCCCAGTGTGGCTGGTGCCACCCTGCGATCCGAGATCTGCCTGCTGTTCCAACAGTTTGTGATGAAGGACACAATATTGCTGTAGTTTACACCTGACCAGAGACATAACAGCACTAACAGAGACAACAGAGACGACAGACAACAGAGACGACGAAGAGAACAGGGATTACAGACAACAGGAACAGTTAGAAAACCCGAAGAAGGAGGCGCCGCCCCCTTAACCTTATTCCTTTCTCTCGCTACTTACGATAGCGCCTTTCCTCGAAGTTTGCCTCGCGGGTCTGTCGCCTGACTTCGAATAGTCGCTGCATCTTGTGGCGTCGTAACCTAATGTCAGATTTCTAGACGGGAAATAGGTACCTAGGTAGGAAGGCAGCATTATCTTTCAGATAGGTAGATACATAATAACATTGCTTACCCGCCTCTCGTCGAAAGACCAACCTACGCATTGCACACTCTTCCACTCTTACACGCACCACCCCTACCAATCCAACTATGACATCCAATTGTCAAGAATGTCAACCGTGTGACTGCCTCACGCTGAGGCAGGTGCTCATGTTTGCGGAGGTAGTCTTCCTATCTACCTCTCGCGCTTCTTGGCCTCGACGCTGGTCGACAAAACCCCCGACGGCAGACACTTCGTCGACGTGCGCATCCCGGAGACGGATACGCCCCAACCCGAGAGCGAGGCCGGCATGGAAGGGGACGGGGAGCAGGAAGCTCTCCACGAGAACATAGCCGACGACTACGTCCTACCAAACAGGGCCGCGATAGTCCGGGCCGGCCGGCTGATGGAGAAGCTGCTGCTGCTCGAAGACGAGTGGCGCGTCTTCCTTGACGACGACGCAGGGATGCCGGACCGCCATCTCTTGGCCATGCTCGCGATTGCGCTCTCCGCGGTCTTGTTCCCCTTCGTAGGCGCCTTTATACATCTGGTGTCCGGTTGGGGCCCGGTTGCCATCTATTGCGTATGGGTTTCGCCTTACTATTTCATGGCGCTGTGGCGGAAGTGGGATTTGCATGCCCGCCTTCAACGGAAGACCCAGGCTGCTGCTGAGAAAGAGGACTAAGTCGTCTCCTTCTGATACGAAACGCCAACCCAACAGGGCAGAAGGGTTCTCTAACAGATTCCATGCCGCCTTCCCGCATCTTTCGACGTGGCGCAATCCTCGTGGTCCCCTGGGCTGGTTTCTAGTCAAAAACGCCTGGTGGAGATTGACGTCTTGTATGCCAGACGTACTCGACAGTCTGGAATCGCGGATGTTTCGAACGTGGAGGCACCGTTCATCAACTCTAACGTCTGGTGCGTGTCGGGGCGCTGGCTGGACGGGAGAGAGAGACGGCGGCGGCGGGGATGGTGTCATTGGCATTGACTTCAGATAGTCTGACGGTCTTTCGAGCTGCGGACTTTGATGAAAGGTTCCATGGTATCATCAAATCACTTTTGTTGTTATACACAGCCGGGTTGGCACCACCACCTCGTATACCCACCCCGTCGTCCTTCTGTTGCTTCTGGTCGTTGTTCCGGATGCCCAAGTCTCACAACCTTTAGTTTGGCGCCGGCCCATGCATGCTGGGACATGGAGGGAATGTTCCTAAAGTTCCGTTGCACATCCGGATTCTGGACCAACACCCGCTGCGGGATGCCTCTATCTCAATCGAAATCTGCCCGGCGTAGGTACTCGGTGCCGTCCGAATGAGGCAGAACGTCGACATGCAGGCCGATGCAAGTTTCAATTTCTCCCTGTGTGTCTCTGTGATGCTGCTTACCTAGATTGAGCACATGTAGAGTAGCCCGTCCTCCGATAGATGATCACGGCGCCAACCTGCAAAAATTCAGCATGCCCTCGCCCGCGACCCTGCTGCGCTTCCGTCTGGGTGCAGCTGGAGGAGACCCGGGGTGATCGATCCCG